>WBOK01000563.1:0-31342 GCA_009289805.1 Alternaria gansuensis | reverse complement strand
ATTACCTAATTTTAGCGCCTTTTGTTAGCGCCTTTTTTTTATTTTCTAATTTAAGAAATAATCATATTATTAACTAATATTAGAAATCTGCTAACGTAATACTAATATAAGCTAGTATTACATAATTGCTTTTTAAATATTTTAATACGTTTATTAAAAAGTTTTAACTAGAATAAAATAGACTTTTTTTTGCCTTTTCTTAAAGCCTTTTACCACCCATTAGATGATTACTAAGCAAAATTACTAGGAAGCTTACTTAAAGTAGAAGTTATGCGCTTTTCGAAACTTTATAAATCTTAGTCCTAGTTTATCTAGTTATTTAGTTATATATCTTTAAAAAAGATAACTTTTACAATTACTCTTTCTTTTTGTCACCCCTCTGTAGTTGTAGTACAATCTTATAGCTGTCTATTAAGCGTGCCTTCTTGTAGAGATCTAAGTTACTTAAGTTGTTATCTAGTTCTGTCTAAACTAGGTATAGCGTTTCTTATTTCATTATCTTAATCTTAACAGCTGCCTATTTAACTTATTCTTTCTTGCAGTTTTAGGCAAAGTGTCTAACTTTACTATATTAGTGACATGCCTTATTATTATAACGCTTCTAGCGTTCTTTTTCAAAAAGGCTATTATGCCTTCTCTCTTAAGTATTTCTATTTTTAGCCTTTTCTTACACCTTGCTAGGTATAATAGTGTTGCTATCCCTCTTGTACCTGCCGCGTTGCCTTCTTGTATTAGCTAGGTTAGGTTAGAAGTATTTCTTCTAATTATTTTATTTCTAGAGCCTGTTATTAATACGTATAGCTAGCTTAACTAGCGCGTGAAGTGTGTTAGGCTTATTGTAGTATATAATGCTGTCTTTAATATTTTCTTTTAGGCCTCCTTTAAACACTATTTAAAGTGCCTTATTATCTTAATTAATCTATGCTTATAGTTGCTTAAATTCTACTGTGTATACTAGTACTAACATAGTCTGCCTTAGGCAAGTAATTTTCTTCTTAGCCTAGTTCTTAGCGTCTACTTTTTTGAAGATGCATTTTATTTCTTGTTTAAACTTTGTCTAACTTGTTAATAAGGCCTATGTTTTAGCTTTAATTTTTTTATATTCTGTATTAAGTAGGAAGTTGTTTAAATAAAGTTATATTTAGTTAAAGGCTTTATTCTTTATATATGTGCTTGCTATAAAGATTTTTTTTCTAATTAGTAGGAACTTTGTTGTACTTGCAGTAGAAATTAGTGTAAGTAAAAAATATTTAAAGTTCTTTTTATTTCTTTTTATACTTCCTAAGTAGTGCTATCTTAAGTTTCTTTATAGTAATAGGTTGTTGATTTAAAGTAGCTATTAGCTAACTTAAGAGCTGATTAATTATATTTATTATAGAAGCTACTTACTGTGCTTAGACATAGGCCTGTTGCCTAAGATTCTTAATCTCCCTAGCACTAGGGTTGTCTTTAGTTTTAGAGTTAGATGCGTTAAGTATCTTGTTGTTCCTTAATATTAGTTAGTTTAGCGTAGAGAGTTCTAGACCTTAGGCTATATTGTTTTTAGTAATTTCCTAGAATGCTATTTTGAATCTTAATTAGGCAACTTTGTTAGTTAAATTATTTACTAAAACTTCTAGTGGTTAAAGTGTTACATAAGGTTAGTCTACACTTATCTAGACTTAGTTTATATTAAAGTAAGGCTAGTGTATATAGTAGTCTGTAAGGTATTATAGAAGTAGTTTTAAGTGGAAAAAAGTTATTAATATTAACTAAAAAGTAAGCAATACTAATTCTATAATAATAGATTAACTAGTCAATAATCTATACAAGAGATAAACTATTTAAGTTAACTATAATAAGTATAATAATAAAATTAAATATATTCTTATACTTATTGCCTTTGTCTTGTGTCCTCCCGTGCCTCCTATCTAAGAGGGAAGTTAGGGAGGGCGTTAGCCTCCCTTTAAGCAGTAGCCTCCTAGAGGTCCTGTCTTAGCAGGATGCTAATTACGTGATCCCTGCGCCCCGCGCGGATTATTACCTTCTAACGTCGTGGTTGGTTGACCTTCAACCCTCGCTCGTACGTTAAGGAGAGAATCCTTTCTGTTACTTGTAACATAGAAATCTTGTAATAACATCCTATCTTAAAGACTTTAATTTTTTCGTTTATAATATCCAGCTTCTTATTTAGATAAACAGCATTATTAAGCTAAGTATTTAGTTTTATAGCTACTTATTAGTATGCTAGTGTTGCCTTTAAAGCAAAAAAGCTTAGTAGAAGTAGTAGAGTAGGAACTAGTTAGTTACTAGCTCCAGCCCTTACTCGCCTTGCCTTAATATTAGTCGCATTACGCTTTTATTATATATTAGTTCTTCTTTTTATAAGCTTAAACGCCTCAACTATTACATAATTATTAGTTTTACTTTCTATTACTATTTCTAAAATTACTTTAAGTGATTAGTTATAACTAATAGACTATAACTATCTAGGAGTGTAAGTCTTAGATGCTATAAGATTACTATAGTAATTGATAGATTAAGCTTTAAATAGAGTTCCTCCTAGCTCTATGGTAATTAAAATAAGTACTCTATATATTAGATGCATCTATACTGTCCTGGTGCACAGGGTGATACCCTACTGCACACTAAGTTAGTGCTTAACCACGTAATCTTAAGGTATATAGCCTCTTCCGTGCAACATAGAAAGAAGAAGAGAAGAGAGGATCTATTTACTTAACAGCTAAGCTCCTGCACTGTACTATTAAATAGGCTTCTCTATCTACTAATAGTCTTTTTACTTAACCTACAATAAAACTATTATCTTACTAACTCTATTCTTACATAATCTAATCTCTAGTAATCTCTTGCCCTTGTAGTAGTATGTCTTTATACACTCTAACATCTATACAAATAGCAAAGCATATAAGTATATACTTTACTACTTAGTATACAAAGAAACTTGTGCATAATTATTATAAGAATTTTACAATCTTATAAAAGCACAAAACTTAAAAAAGCACTTAAAAAGCTAGAATTCTAATAAATATTACTAGAAATACTTTTAAAGGGTTATCACTATCTCTTGCTACAAACTACGTTAAAGACTATATTACCTAAGTTAGCACTAACAACAACTTAAAAAAAAAAAAAATCTACTAATAAAATAAATATGTGTTAATAAAGACTAACTTAAAGTCCATTAAGCAAACTAAAAGCAGCAAACTATCTAGCAAAATAAAGGTAGTAATACATATATTTTAAACGCTAACTTTAACTATACCTAGCAAAATAGAAGTAATAACTTATCTAGTAAAATGAAGACAAGCTTATATACGTTAACAATAAAAAGCAAAAGTTTTATTTAGTAAAATTTAAGATAAAACTAAAAGCTTACAACTAAATATATCTAACAATGCTAATATAAAGTATTTATCTAGCGAAATAAAGACGTTACTAACAATTAAGATAGCACAACTATAAATTAAAGCGTACTTAGCAAGAATTAAAGTACAAAAAAGGCAAAGATTTATATAACTACTTTAAATAAGCAAACACTACAAAAATTTTAAAAACAATTTTTTTTTTCTTTTAAGAACTAAACCTTGTCTGCTATATTCTTAACTAACTACTTACAACTATCTAAACAAAGAACTTTTAAAAGTTCTACATGTACTATACTACAAATATTAAAGAAGAATTAGAAGTTAAGTTAAGAATAGAAAAGCAAAACGCTTCTTTCTACTAGGCCTATAGCTGCTAGTTCTAAGTTACTACTAACATTATTAAGCTTAGTTACTAATACTATAACTACACCTATGCACAACTTAGTGTTGTCTATAGTTTAACTAAAACTTAGTATACTAGTCTTTACTAGAAAAGATGTTACTAAATTCTTAGAGAACTTTAATAAATAAGCTAATAATAAAGAAATTTATAATACTATAAAAGTTTCTATTTTACTACACTATCTCTCTAATAAGGATTAATTGCTCTCTTGTATATTAAAAAGCTTACCTAAATATACAAAAGAAGATTAGTCTAAGTTACAAGTAAGCATAATAGAAATAGTAGAAGAATAAAAACACTACTATTAACATAGATAAATGCTTTTATCTTTAAGCATACATTTATAAATGTGTATAAAACTAGCTAGGGCAAGTAAAGTACTATACTTATTTTACTTCTATTGCTAATACGTGTATTAAGAACAAGCAAATCCTTTAAAAAAAGAAAAGTATTCTTTTCTTCTAAAGTTTACCTTAAATAGACAAAGAGGTAGTTGTATATTACATGCCTACAACTTTTAATTGTAATAATTAGAATAAGTATAGGTAAAATTTAATTTATTCTTTCTTTAAATCTTACTACAAGAACATAAATAGCCTAAATAAAATTTATTAACTAGAACAAGGAGGCGCAGATACAGAGATGCGCTAGATTATACTATTCAACTAGCGTGCGACATTTACCCCTAAGAGAATAAAGAAAATAGTAGTTAAAATTAGTAAAGCACATAATAAAACAAGCACGCTAGTAAATATTAAACTTAAAAGTAGAGGACTTTATTAAGTCTTTAGGCAATCTAAAGCTTAGATTATCTACTAGTAATATGCTTATAGCTTACTCTATAACTAAAAAACTTTTAAAAAAACTTACTAATTACAAGTATTTTATTACATAAGCAATAAATGCTAAACTCTTAAGCAAAAGAAATAATAGTTTCTCTATTACTAATATAAAAAAGAACTTCTAAATGAAATAAGTATAGCATACTTAAACAATATAGAAATAAATACATTTGATTATATATGTAATGTTGACACAATCTTTTTTTGACTTTTGCGACTGATTAGTAGAGGGCAGCTGCTTTTCACTTTTTTAGAAAACCCATTTTGACTACAACAACCACCACCACCTTTGATACCTTAAAAAATAAATATGTAATGTTGTAGAGCACATACTTAAGAATTGTAAGCTATACTACAGCTTAAAGCAAATAAAATAAGTTAGTTTTAACTAAAATATTGTAGCTAAGAAAGAAACTTACTACTTTAGGCAAATCCCTAAACGTCTAAGGGAAATCCTAGAACAGCTACTATTAACCTAAGTTCTATTATAGTCAAAGGCAAAGATCTAAGAAATCTACAATATTACTAACAACGTACTTAATTAGCTAGCCTATAATAAAGTACCTAAGAAGTTTATAATTAGAAACTTTAAACTAAGCTTAAAGTACAAAAGTAAATACTCTAGTTTAGATACCTTAGCAACTAAGTTAATAAACTAAAGTTACTATAATAGTTATTTCTAGCAGTTTAAATAGTTCTAGGAACAGCTATATAATCTGACTACAGGCAAATATATTAATAGGCTTGATAAAATTAATGCTGCTAACATTATATTAAGAGGCAGGCAAAACGCATTACATAATCTCTTTATGTTAAATACTACTATACGCTTAAAAGGAAAAGGCTCTACCCTCTACTAGGATATTAATTATGTCTAGAAAGAAGAAATAAAAAAACAAAAAAGGCTTAGCAAGAATATAAGTACTTATGAAAGTAATGAAATAATTTAAAGTAATACTTTAATCCCTAATCCACAGCATATAAATATGCAGTTTCTACAAAAGAAAATATAAAGTAAAAAGATTTTTACAAGTTAGCCTTATAATATAATATTTTTAATTATTAGGCTGCCGCAGCAATTTGAGCAAAATAACAACATGTTAGCTAATCTAAAGCACCTATAGCTAAGACAAAAAAAGAAGGCTATAAGGTTTATAAATGCGTTTCTTAATCTTAAGTTAAAAAAAATAATATAAAGTTAGACTAACTATATTGTACAGTGGGGTGACAAAGAGAAAAGAAATCAAAAAGTTATAGTTTTCAAAGCTTTATATTTCAATAACTAGAAGGGCTATACGAAAAGGAGTTAGTGATTTGGAAAGCCAAAAACCTCCTTTTCAAGATAGATTGCTTAGCAAGCTGCTTAGTAAGCACAATTGCGCCTGTAATCTCGCTTACAATATTTTGAAAAAAAGCAAAAATAGATTTCGGCATATCTTCTTGTGAACGTATAAAAAGGGCCGAAAAATAAATTAGTTTTATTAGCTTACGTAAGCATGATGTGAGCAAATTTCGGAGTAATATTTCTTATCCCCTTATAGTTTAATAGAAGGATAAAAAATAGGGGCTGCTTACGTAAGCCCTAATTACGTTATAACTTAATAAAAATGTAGTATATTTACTCCTGTTGTTTATCCTAATATTCTATTTTTATATTATCTCCTCTATAGCTAGCAATCTCTCTTAATTTGAACAACAAGTTTATACTTTATACTTACATAACAAATAAATCTCCTCTCTTAGTAATATACTAGAAAAGCCTTCTAAAAGTATTTACAATACTCTTTATTAAATTAAACAGAAAAATAACACTCCCTTATCTATTATTAGCTCTAAATAAGGTTGTCCTTCTAAGATCTTAAAAAAAGCAAAAAGAGTGCTTAATAGAGACCTTATAAGAAGCCCTAACAAGACAATTCGACGTCTTTTAAAAGAAAAAAGTATAGATCTTTCAAATAGAAGCGTACAACGCTTTTTAAAAAAGGAGAACTATTCTATTTATATTTCTTGAAAAATGACGCCTTTAGACACTAAAAAAGCTTATAATTGTTATATTTACGCTAAGCGAATACTTAAAAGCATTAAAAATATAAACCTTTATAAAGTTTTATTTTTAGACGAGTCTGCTATTAAGCGTAGGCACGGTGCTAGGACAGGATACTATTAAACAAAGCACAATAATAGAATAGAAAAGAAAATTGTTTCTACAACAAATACAAGTAAGTTCTAAAAACTCAAATTATTAAATTATAAACTATATTATATCTATAATATTTTTGTTATTTTAATCTCTTTTTAGAATACTTACTAATCTAGTTATGGGTTAAGATATTTCTATTCAAGTTTGGGGTGCAATTTGGATAGGTAGAAGATCTAAACAAGTAGTAATTAAAAGCCCTTTAATTACTACTCCTTTTAGGAATTTCGACTACATTGAAAAGATCCTTATTCCTATAGTAAAACCTGCAATAAAAGAGGGTAAGTTATATATACTTTATTTTTCTATTTAAAGCCTTATTACTCTATATTTAAATTATAAAGTTGAAGTCTTTTTCTATATATTTAAGCACCTTACTTACTTCTATATAGGCTGGAAGTTTCAGCAGGATAACGCTAAGATTCATAAAACTCTAGAAGTTTTATCTTAGTTTTCTAGGAATAAGATATTACTTTTTAAGCATTCTGCCTTTAGTCCTAATCTAAGTCCTATAGAAAACGTGTGGGCTTTGCTGAGAAACGCTTTAGCTAAAAGGCCTATTGCTTCTTTAGGTATAAGAAATAATAAGAGAAGTATAGCAGCCTTTGAGGCTGCTATAAAGGAGGAATAGAATCAATTGCCTTAAAAGGCGATTGATAATTGTATTCTATTATTACCAAGGCGTTATTTGTATGTAAATGAAGCTGAGAGCCAGTACACTCAGTATTAGTACGTTATTGTAGTTATTTATCAAGAAAAAACTTAACAAACAAGCTCTCTATTATTACTTAACAGATAATTTTACAATTACCTTTAAACTTATACCAGAATAAGGTTAACTTGTGATATCAATTATTGGTAAATTATAGCGATTCTTACACATTTAAAAGAAAGTTATATAGTAATATATTCTTAAGTTTTTGAACCTGTATTTTCACTGCGAGGATTGAGAGCAATCATGCTGACTAAGCAACTTACTAAGCAGCCTATCCTAACGAAGAGGTTCTCGGCTTTCTAAATCACTAACTTTTTCTAGTATAGCCCTTGTAGTTATTGAACTATAAAGCTTTGAAAATAATAACTCTTTGGATTTCCTTTTCTCTCGTCACCCCTCTGTATATATCTTTTTTTCAGATTTTTATTTAGCGTGGTCATTAGTTCTTTAAGTTTTATTTCTAAGAAATAATTAATTAGCTTAAAGAGTAATGTCTTCCTTTTTTCTAATACAATCTTATGGTCTTAAGGTTAGTATTTTAGTAAAGCTTTACTATTTACTACTTTTATAAAGAGGTACTGTAATTCTTAATACTCTTTGAAGATATCTAGAGTTACGTGTTGCTCTAAAACTCTAAGTTTGTAACCTAGAGGTGCCCTGCTATTATTTATTAAGTTAAACCTTTATATTATAAGGCCGTTTTTAGTTAAGGTTTGCTATCTCTTAACTTTATTATTAATTTTCCTTTATTTACTATTACAGTTGTTTAATACGTCGGCTAGCTTGTAGTTGCGTCTAGTCTACAGCACTTAAATAAGAACTTTTTAACTTTTAATGAATCTGCAGATTATATTTTTGTAACTAAGAAATTCATAATGTAATATTATAAGTAGCTAATTTAAAAACGTTTAAGTTTAACTTTTCCTTATATATCTAGATGCTAAGCATTATACTGTTAACCTTGTGTGTAATAGTTGTCTTGCCTAGTATAGGCTAACTATTAGCTATATATAGTAGGTAAAGTTCTTATTTTTTTTAGTATTTGTAGGCCTACTACTTGCACTGCTTAAAAGAAAACAAAGTTAGCTTAGAAGCTAGAATTTACTAATACTATTATTTAATGTCTATTAAGCTTTACTAGTAGCTTAAAGTGGCTTAGGGGATTTAATGCGTTAATTTCCTTAGTAGTTCTAAGTATCTTAGGCGTCTGTTTAAAAAAGACTATGTGCCAAATCTATAAAACTTCTTTTTAACTATATATAGTTTATATTTAATATTAAAGCACGTGTGTTATAAAAGCTAGTTGCACTTTTATACAAAGGTTTTATTTAAATAATCTTTTTACTACGTTATATGTATTTGTAAAGTTTCTTCTAAATTATTATACTTATAAGAGTATAGGATATGTTGTTTGTTTTATATATATACTACGCATTTATTATTTAGGTAGTTATACTATAAGTACTTACATTAAGGTATTTCTTTTAGTTTTCTTAAAAACTATCCTAATCTACACTTATTTAAGTAGTGTATAGTGCAGCTGTTGTGTGTGTATACAGTTTATAAGTCCTTTATGTGTTCTAGGTTACGCAGATCTATCTAATAGTATATACTTTTATAGCTAACCTTTTTATGCCTAATGCCTTTGGAGTGTTGCCTAAAGTTCTTTATAGATGTTTTTTTTTAGTTTAAGAGCTAATACCTTAGTTTGTTATATAATGCTTTAGCATCTCTTGCTTATTTCTCTATAAGAATTTCTTTTTTATCTAAGTAAGCTGCTAGAGTAATCTTTTTTTTTGTAGTTTTTTTTATAAGTTTTTAAAATATGTGCATTTTTTAAGTATTCTACTAAAGAGTTTAGTAGAGTTTTTTTTAAGTTGTCTAAGTTGTTTGTTACAAGTAACAGGAAGGATTCTCTCCTTAACGTACGAGTGAGGGTTGAGGGTCAACTAGCTTGTTATAAGGATAAGGGATGGCCGCTATTACAACTATCCCACGGAAGGTAGTATCTAAGAGATAGCAGTAATAGCACTAGACAAAGGCAATAAGTATAAAAATGTGTTAGATCTTATTATTACACTTGTTATAGTTAACTTAAATAGTTTATCTCTTACACAGATTGTTAACTAGTTATTTTATTATTTATAAAATTAGTATTGCTTACCTATTAGTTAACATTAATAACTCTTTTCTACTTAAAATTACTTTTATAATACCTTACAGACTACTGCATATATTAGCCTCGCTCTAACATAAACTAAGTTTAGACAAGTGTAGACTAACTCTGTATAACACTTTAACTACTAGGAATTTTAGTAGACAATTTAACTAATAGGTTACCTAATTAAAATTTATAATAGTATTCTAGAGAATTACTTAAAATAATATAGCTTAGGGTCTAGAACTCTCTGCGCTAAATTAACTAATATTAAGGAATAATAAGATACTTAATGTATTTAACTCTAATACTAAGGATAACCCTAGTGCCTAGGAGATTAGAAATCTTAGGCAACAAGCCTATGTCTAGGCACAGCAAGTAGCTTTTATAATAAATATAATTAATTAGCTCTTAAGTTAGCTAATAGCTACTTTAAACAAACAACCTATTGCTATAAAAAAACTTAAGATAGTACTACTTAAAAAGTATAGAAAAGAATAGGAGAAACTATAAATGTTTCTTACTTGTAGTAATTTATACTATAAGTATAATAAGGTTCTTACTGATTAAAAAAAGATCTTTATAGCAAGTATATATATAAAGAACAAAGCCTTTAATTAGATGCAACTCTATATACACAACTATCTACTTAATGTAGAATATAAAGAGATTAAAGCTAAAACGTAGGCCTTATTTGTAAGTTAAATAGAATTTAAATAGAAAATAGAACGCATCTTTAAAGAAGTAGACGCTAAAAACTAGGCTAAGAAGAAGATTACTCGCCTAAGGCAGACTATGTTAGTATCGGCATACACAGCGGAATTTAAGTAGCTATAAGTATAAATTAATTAAAATAATAAAGCACTTTAAACAGTATTTAAAGTAGGCCTAAAAGAGAATATTAAAAACAGCCTTATATACTATAATAAGCCTAAAACACTGCACGCGCTAGTTAAGCTAGCTACGCGCATTAATAATAGGCTTTAGGAATAACACAATTAGAAAAAATACTTTTAACCTAGTCTAGCTAACACAAGAAGGCAACGCAGTAGGTACAACAAGAATAGTAACGCTATTATAACTAGTAAGGTATAAAAGAAGGCTAAAGATAGAAATACTTAAAAGAGAAGGCATAATAGCTTTTTTAAGAAAAAACGCTAAAAGCGTTATAACAATAAGGCATATCTTTAATATAGCAAAGTTAGACACTTTGCCTAAAACTGCAAGAAAAAACTAGTTAAATAAGCAGCTATTAAAATTAAAATAATTAAACAAGAAATGCTATACCTAGTTTAAATAAAACTAAATAACAACTTAAGCAACTTAGACCTCTACAAGAAAACATGCTTAATAAACAGCTATAAAATTGTACTACAACAAAAACTAGATAATAAAGTTCTTACTTTAAGTAAACCTAGGCTAATAGATTAGAAAGTTAAAGATAAAGTTATGCTAGAATAATTAGCTAGTAACTAGTGTTAGGTATGTAGAATAACAACGCATTACGCTAACAAATGTATAATTTAAAGAAGAAATATAATTACTAGTAAAGACGCTAAAGAGGTTAGATATTAGGCAATACACTAATAACCCTACTTTAATAATCTAGTAGCTAAAGTTAAGGACTAAGAAGCTAAAAAAGTAGAAGGTACTAAAGAATATAAAGAGTTGTGTTAGTACAACTGCAAGCTTAATTGTAAGTTCTATAAAAAAAATAAAAAAAAGTGTAGGGCGGACTAAGACTAGTACTACTACCTAAACTTATAGGCAGGTAAGTGCTTAGTAAATAAGTGTTACCTCTACAAACCTAAGAAAGTAGAGATCTACTACTAACTTCTATAGACGCAATGCAGGGATAAATGCGAATACTATTAGCAGTAACTTAAGAAGATATAATAGGTAGATAACTACTACTATGCTACTTTATTATTAAACATCTATAAGGCAGCGAACTGCCTAATTTACAAAGCTAAGAAGCTAGAGCTAAAGAGATAAGCTCTAAAGTAAGAGATACTTTATTAAAACTTTTATTAGAGCTTCTATTATAATAATAGTTGCTTAATACACTATAGCACTAAGTATAGTGCAGGCTACTTTCTTAAGAAGAAGAAAAGTAAGCAGGTAAAAAACTAAGATGCTGCTAAAAATAGAGTTATACTAGTAAGGGCATACCTAAGACAACCTTAAAGAAAGTATAGAATACTAATAGTTAGGTAAAGCAGTTACTTACAACTATATCTATATATAGTTAGAACATGCAGGCGCTTATAGACAGCAAGGCTATACAAATAATAATCTCCCTACAAGTAGTAGAGAAACATAATATACTATACTAGATTAAGAGAGAACTAATCTCAATAGTACTAGCTGACAAGAAACTTATAGAATATAGAGACAGCATAATACAGTTAGAGACTAAATTAACAAAGCTATAGATAGTAGGCATAGAGTACTAGATAAACATTAACATTATAGATCTAGAAGGATTAGATATGTTAATTAGTGATAACTAGCTAGATGCCTATAACCCCGCTATTAACTAGTAAATAAAGATAATACTTAGAAGAGAACTTATGCACAAAGTTGCTAGAGTACGCAAAAAGATACACCTAACAAATTATAGCTTAACTTAAAATAAGAGATTTAGCAAAATCTTACTATATAAGATTAAAAGAATCTATGCAAAAGACTTTTAGAAAATAAAAGTTATTTAGATAAAGCAAGTTGTAACTACAAAGAAAAAACTCTTACTACTAAAAATACTAAAAGAGTATTATACTAACAAGTTTAGAGAACTCTTTAAGGAGAACAAGGCTATAGAGCTAGCAGACTATTAGGATTAGAATTACAAGATTATCCTAGATAAAGGAGCTAAGCTAAGCCTAGGACTAATATATCTAATATCGCCTAAGCATAATGCTAAGCTAAGAGATTACATCTAGAAGAATCTAAAGAAGAGATTTATCTAACTAGAATTAGGCCTAATAGCCTTACTTATCTTGTTTATAAAAAAGCCTAATAGGAAGTAGCAACTATATATTAACTTTAAGAGGTTAAACAGCGTTACGCAGAAGAACTAATATCTCTTACTACTAATAATAGAGCTTATAAATTAACTCTAGGGAGCTAAGTAGTTTACAAAATTTAACGTTTAAGAAGGATTTTACTAAATTAGAATTAAAGAAGGTTATAAGTAGATAATAGCGTTTAAAACAAAGTATAGACTATTTAAATACACAGTTATACCTTTTAGGTTAATAAACGCACTAGTAACCTTTTAATTAGTTATTAATAACGCACTTTACAAATACCTTAAAATCTTTGTTATAGCGTACCTAGACAATGTACTAGTGTACTCTAGTAGAATGCTTAAAAAATATGTTAAGCATATTAAAAAAGTGCTAAAAAAGCTTAAAAATTACAAGCTATACCTATAGCTAGAGAAGTGCAAATTCTATGTTAAGGAGACAGAATTCCTAAGCTTTATAATATCTATAGAAAGAGTAAAGATAAATTTAAAGAAGATTGCAGCTGTACAAGAATAGCTAACACCTAAAATAGTTAAAAACGTGCAATCTTTCTTAGAATTTACTAACTACTATTAGAAGTTTATTAAAGATTACTTAAAGATTACTACACCTCTCTTAGAGATTACAAAAAAAGAAATAAGATTTACTTAAAATAAGAAATAATAAAAAGCGTTTAATAAAATTAAATAGATATTCTTTAAGGCACTTGTACTAGAAATATACAACCTAAAACAAGAGACACAAGTTAAGACTAACGCGTTAGATTATGCACTTAGAGCTATATTATTACAGCAGTGCCTAGACAAGAAATAAAGACTAGTGTTCTACTATTTAAGAAAGTTCTTTAGAGCAGAACTTAATTACAATATTTATAATAAAGAACTACTAGAAGTATTTAATGCCTTTGAATAGTAGGAGGTTTATTTGTTAAAGCTACTACACTAAATTAAAGTTTTTACTAATTACTAGAACTTGGCAGAGTTTATAACAACAAAGAAACTTAACTAATAATAAGTTTAATAAGCTAAGCTATTAGCTTAGTTTAACTTTAAGATAACCTACCGCGCAGGAACACTTAATAGAGCAGTAAATGCTCTAAGCAGAAAATCTAACTTACGTAAAAAAAGTTATAAAGAACTACATAATGCTATATTTAGAAAGATACTAAACAGCAGTCTATGTTATAACTAGCTAGAACTAGCTAAGGCAGCTAAGGTAGCTAAGCAGGTAGAAACACTACAACAGCAGTAGCAGTAGAGAGTAGCTAGCTAGCAGTTTAAGCTTAAGAAAGACAGCTCTAATAAACTACTATAAAATAAATAAAAGTACTAAGATATAGTTTAGGAAAATTAAACATATATACCTTTATACATAAAATTAAGTCTTATTAAAAAACTACAAAAGTCCCTAGAATACGGACATATAGCAATTAAAGAAATAGTTAAGCAACTAGCTAAGGTGTTTGCAATACTACGCTTATAAGCAAAAGTACAGAATATTCTAGGCAACTATTTAGCTTATTACTAAAATAAGCCTAAGAGATACAAGCTTTATAGCTTGTTACAACTCTTATAGCTACTAACAAAACTATAAAGCAGTATAATAATAAACTTTATAGTAAAGCTTCTAAAATTATTAAAACTAGAATTAGCTTAACTTTGCAACACTATCTTAGTAATTATTAATTAATTAACTAAGGCGGCAAAGTTTATACCTATAGAAGAGGCTATTATAGCAGAAGGCTGCGTGTACAAAGTTATAAAAGCACTAGTGTTAGAGTATAAGATACTTAAGAAGTTTATTACTAACTATAATAAACTGTTTATGTCTAAGTATTAGAACATATTCTTAGCAAAATTAGGTGTAAAAAAGAAGCTATTAACTAGCTTTTACCTTAAGACAAATAGCTAGACAGAGAGAACAAACTAGACACTAGAATAGTATTTAAAGATGTACGCTAACAAGCTATAAGACAACTAAGTTAAACTCTTGCTAACTATATAATTAGCTTATAATAGTACAAGGTTAGCAACTATAAAGCACTTACTACACTACGCGAACTATAAATATAAGCTAGCTACTTATTAGAATCTAAAGGACATTAAGAGTATTGTAGTAGGCGCAGATAACAAAGCCTGCTTAATGCAAAAGCTACACAAAGAATTAAGTAAAAATATAGCTTATAGAAACTTTATAATAGCTAAAGTAGCTAATAAGTAAAGAATTAAAGAACTAACTTTTAAAAAAGAAGATAAAGTTTTCCTATTATAATAGAACTTAAAAACTAAGCAACTAAGCAGAAAACTAGATAACCTCTAAGTAAGACTATTTAAAATCTTAAAAGAAATAGGCAATATTAACTATAAACTCTAATTACTACTAGGTATACGCGTTTACCTTGTCTTTTACAAAAAACTCCTAGAAAGAGTACCTCTAGATACTAAGCTAGCTACTAATATAGAGCTTAAAGATAATAAGTACAAAGTTAAAGAGATTAAAAACCTGCGGAAAATTAGTTGTTAGTAGAAATACTTAGTTAAATAGTAAGGATAGCTAGAGAGCTAGAATACTTAAGAACTAAAGAAAAATTTAACAAACTGCAAGTTACAGGTACTTAAGTACTACTAAAGACATTTAGAGAAGAAAGAACTAGGTCTTTAAGAGAAAAGAAGTAATTAAAAAAAAGATTAAAAAAAGTATTAGCCTATAACTAGATTAAGTTAGTTAATAATTTAAGTAGCAATAGTTTAGTTGTTAGAAAGTCTATACTAAGGGTAGAGTTCTCTTTAGCTTGCTTCTTTGCATAATCCTAAAAATTTAGAATTATAAGGTCTTAATTAGTATATAAATGCTTTTGCGCTTTAACTTCTAGCAGCTTGCAGTAAAGACAAGTAATCTCTACTATTATAAGAGCTTAACGCTTCTCTACGCGCGTAATCTCTAACTTCTTCTTGCGCTTATTAGCTTAAACCTTCTTTTACTCTTCTTTAGAAACAAACAAACTACACTCCGCCTTTATAGAAATATAACTAGCGTAATAGCTAGTTGCAGTATTTATAAAATAATAAAAGTTCTTCTTTTTACAGTGCTTACAGCAAAACGTTATTATAAAACCTTATTTTTTTATGTAGTTAGCGTAAGCACGGCGCTTAGTAGTTAAGTTCTGCAGATAGTTGCAACAAGATAATTAGACCTTAGGCATAGTTAGAAAGGCGTAGAGAGAAACGAGCGTATAACATAACAGGCATACTAGGACTTTATATATAGCTAGCGATTTAACACGCGGCACAGGAAAATAATATTCTAGAGTATTAGGACGATGCGCCTAAGAGGAGGGATAATGTAATAAGTAATAAGAAGGATTCTCTCCTTAACGTATAAGTAAGGGTTAAAGGTCAACTAGCTATAATGTTAGAAAGTAATAATCTGCGCGGGGCGCTAATCACGTAATAACTATCCTGCTAAGAAAAACTATCCCGCTAAAGGAGGAATGTTATAAGAATAAAGGATAGCTGCTATTACAACTATCCTACAGAAGGCAGTATCTAAGAGATAGCAGTAATAGCACTAGATAAAGGCAATAGGTATAAGAATGTGTTAGATCTTATTATTACACTTGTTGTAGTTAACTTAAATAGTTTATCTTTTATATAAATTGTTAACTAGTTATTCTATTGTTTATAGAATTAGTATTGCTTACTTATTAGTTAACATTAATAACTCTTTTCTACTTAAAATCACTCCTACAATACCTCACGGACTACCGCATACATCAGCCTCGCTCTAACACGGACTAAGTCTAGACAAGTGTAGACCAACCCCGTGTAATAGAAAGCTATTAATAGCATTGCTATCCCTTTATACACGGCTATTTTAAATAGCTAGCCTTAGTAGGGTAGCAATTACGTAATTAGCGCCCTGCGCGGATTTTTACCCTCTAGTGTAGTAACTAGTTAACCTTTAACCCCTATTTATATGTTAAGGAGAAAATCCTTCTTATTACTTATCATATTACCCTCTCTCTTATGTGTATTATTTTAATACCTTAGAATATTATCTTTCTATACAGCTTGTTAAATTACTAGCTGTTTATAAAGTTTTAGTATGCTTGTTATATCCTATACTTATTTCATTATATCCTTTTTAAACTATGCTTCAAGCTCTATTCTATTGCAATTCCTGTCTATAAAATTCTTCTTTTAAACATTATGCTTACCCTATTTATATAAAAAAGTGAGGCTTAAATTAGTATTATTATTATAAGTAGTATAATATAAAAAACTTTTACTATTTTATAGATACTGTAACCAGCTATTATGCTAGTTATATTTTTTTAAAGGTAAAGTATAATATATTTATTTTTAAAAAAGATTAGAAGAAAGTTTAGTGTAAAAAGCGTAAGAAACGTTTTAAAGTTGTGTATTTAAGGGCTTAGCTAGCTTAAAATAATCTAGAGCTCTTAGAGGCTAAAGCGCAAGAGCAATTATTTGCTAAGAAAAATCTTACTATTTTAAATCTTTAAAATTATGCAAAGAAGTAAGCTAAGGAGAAATCTACTGTTAGTATAGACTTTCTAACAACCAAACTATTGCTACTTAGATTATTAACTAACTTAGGCTTGCTATAGGCTATTGCTCTTTTTAATTTTTTTCTCTGATTTTTTTTTTTTAAGGATCTAGTCTTTGCTTCTCTAGGTATTTCTAGTAGTACTTAAGTACTTATAACCTATAGTTTATTCAATTTTCTTTAAGCTTTCAAGTATTTTGGTTCTTTAGCTATTCTTTCTACTTAACTAAATATTTTTACTAATAACTAATCTCTTTTAAGTTGTTGATTTTTTCAACCTTATATTTGTTATTTTTAAGCTTTATATTTATTGCTAGCTAAGTATCTAAAGATGCTAGTTCTAGAAGTTTCTTATAAAAGACAAGGTAGACGCCTATACTTAGTAGTAGTTAGAGTTTATAGTTTATTATACCTATTTTCTTTAGATATTTTAACAGTCTTACTTAAAGGTTATCTAGTTTCTTGCTTAGTTACTTAGCTTTTAAGTTCTATCATAATAAAAAAACACTATCCCTTTTCTTCAAGATTAGTAATTAAATTCTATACTTATTACTACTTTAGCTATTATAAAGTGTTTATAAGCTATATTCTTACTTAATTCTTTGTGTAGCTTTTGCATTAAGCAGGTTTTGTTATCTACACCTGCTATAATACTTTTAATATCCGCTAGATTTTAATAAATAGCTAGCTTATATCTATAGTTTATATAGTGTGGTAGGTGCTTTATAGTTACTATCTTTATACTATTATAAGCTAATTATATTGTTAGTAGACGTTTAACTTAGTTGTCTTATAGCATGTTAGCGTATATTCTTAGATACTACTTTGATGTCTAGTTTGTTTGTTCTGTCTAGCTATCTATTTTAAAGTAAAGGCTAGTAAGTAATTTTTCTAATCTTTCTGAGAAATATGTTTTTATACTTAAACATAAAAAGTTATTAAAATTATTAACAAAATATTAAATTATTTTATACTTTAATACCAATGCCTTTGTAGCTTTATATGCATAGCTTTTTACTATAATAACTTTTTTTATAAGTATAAACTTTGCCGCCTTAGTTAATTTATTTATAATTAATAGGATAGTGTTATAAAGTTAAGCTAAGTTTAGTTGGAATAATTTTAAAGGGTTTATTGTAAAGTTTCTTATTTGCTGCCTTATTGGTTTATTAGTAGCTGTAAGAGTTGTAATAGGCTATAGAGCTTATATTCTTAAGGCTAATTCTAGTTATAAGCTAAGTAGTTACTTGATATATTTTATACTTTTACTTATAAGTGTAGTTTTATAAACTCTTTAGCTAGTTACTTAACTATTTTCTGAATTACTGTATTTCTTTATTTTAAAGACTTATGTAGCTTTTAAATAAGACATAATTTTATATATAAGGGTATATACAATTAATCTCCCTAAACTATTTGTAAGTACTCTTGCTTATCTTATAGCAGTTTATTAAAGCTATTTTTTATAAGCTTAAGCTGCTAGCTATCTGCGTCTTGCTACTAATACTATTATAGTATTTCTATCTGCTTAGCTACTTTAGCTAATTTAGCTAGTTCTAGCTAGTTAAAACGTAGACTGCTATCTAGTATCTTTTTAAATATAGTATTATAATGTTTCTTGTAACTCTCTTCGCGTAGGTTTGATTTTCTACTTAAAGTATCTACTACTCTAGTAAGTGTTCTAGCGCAGTGTGTTGTTATAAAGTCAAACCAAGCTATTATCTTAGCCTATGAAACATATTATTAGTTAAGTCTTTTTATTGCTATAAACTCTGCTAAGTTCTAGTAATTAGTAAAAACCTTAATCTAGTGTAGTAGTCTTAATAAATAAACTTCCTATTATTAAAAGATATTAACTACTGTTAGTAGCTTTTATTATATATATTGTAGTTAAGTCCTGCTCTAAAAGACTTTATTGAATAGTAGAACAATAGTCTCTATCTCTTTTATATATAATACTATAATAATATAGCTCTAGGTGTATAATTTAACATCTTAGTTATATAGAAAGGTGACAAAAAAGAAGATGTTAAAAGAGTTGTTGTTTTTAACGTTCGATATTTCTTTAGCTAGAGGGGCTATAACTAAAAGAATTAGTGATTTGGAGAGCCAAGAACTTCCTCTTTAAAATAGGCGGCTTAGTAAGCTACTTAGTTAGCATGAGTGCGCCTGCAATCTCGCCTAAAATATCAAGAAAAAAATTGTAAAAGTAAATTTTAGTATAACTTTTTTTTAAACGTGTAAAAATCTTTACTAAAGAATTATATTAAATAAGCTTACGTAAGCATAAACTAATCAAATTTTAAATGTCTATATTTTATTTACTTAGAGTCTAATTAGAGGGTGAAAAATTCAGCGTTGCATAGGTAAGCGCTAATTATGTAATAGGTTAGTAGTTTTATAAGATAGTAGCTATTTTTAATTATTTTATCTTAATTTTTTTTAGTATAGTTCTTAAAGCTTATAGTTACAGTTATTCTAATAACTAAGCTTAATCTTTTTACATATAAAATTAGCCTATTTGTTATTATAGTAATTTACTAAAAATACTTAAGAAAAGTGTAACTGATATTTTTATATAATAGAATTAAAAAACAAGGTTTTCTATCTACTTTAAAGCCTGGATTAAGCTCTCTTACCAAGAAAAATACTCTATAAAATCTTTCTGTGAACGTTAATAAAATAAAGCTAATCGCTTATAAAATAAAATAAAATTGTAATTTTTATAAAAAACTTACTATACGACTAAAAAAAAGTGTAATTTTTATGATTATATTGATAACTAAAAGTTGTGTTTAAACTCTAAGAAAAGATTATATTTATTATTAATATACTGCGGAAGTATTTATAAAACTAGTAAATATAGACATAAAAGAGACTTAAGATTAACATAAGTTTCATTTTAAGTATTAACATATTATAAAAATAATATGATTTTAAATATCATAATAAGATAATAGTATAAGTAAGTAAATCTTTATTAAAAGTATTGTATAATTATGATTAATTATAACTAAAGTATTTTTTAGCTACTATAGAATTAATTATTACGTGCATTTAGCATTAGTAAGGTATGCAAATTATGTATTAGGAAAAAATGTAATAAAAACCTTTTTATAATTGCTTAATAGTTATACTTGCAATTACCTTAGAACTAACACACTAAAAAGAATAACTAGTGTTATTTAATATATATATTTTATAGCAGCTTTTACAAGTTTAAAAG
This sequence comes from Alternaria gansuensis, assembly GCA_009289805.1. Taxonomy (NCBI): domain Eukaryota; kingdom Fungi; phylum Ascomycota; class Dothideomycetes; order Pleosporales; family Pleosporaceae; genus Alternaria; species Alternaria gansuensis. Next base: position 10,841 of record WBOK01000563.1, on the reverse strand, counting down.
AAACTTATACTAAAATTTACTTTTATATTTTTTTTCTTATATTTTAGGCGAGATTGCAGGCGCAGTTGTGCTAACTAAGCAGCTTACTAAGCCGCCTATCTTAAAGAGGAAGTTCATGGCTCTCCAATCCACCAACTCTTTTAAGTCTAGCCCCTCTAGTTATAGAAATATTAAGCGTTAAAAACAACTACTTTCTTGACATCTTTTTCTTTTTGTCACCCCGCTGTAATAAGTGCTTAATCTATTTACATTAGCTTCGGCCTTTTAAAGCAACCTTTTAATGTAACCACACATTTTGTAGATACCATCTTAGTAAAAAAGATTTACTACTAACAACAGGTATCCAAGCTCATGCCCCCATATTTAGCATTGCCAGCACGCAATTAGTGTGTTGCTCTAGCATGTTTAAACAGAAACAAAGATGCGCGATATCTCTCTAACTAACTTTCTTAACTAATAACTATTTACTAACAACTATTTACTAATAACTATTTACTACTAACTGCAACTTGCGCCTATACTTAGATGTAAACATACAACAACAGCGTTACTATCTAAGCACAGCTCTCTTACCTCTAAAGGCAACTTACAAATCCTGTTGCGAATTGACCTCCGGGCTCATAACCTACGAGAATAAATAGAGACTAGGGGAAGAGAGTAATTGAGTCTTATTATTGTATTGTACAACTGCTCAATTGTAATTGTTTTCTCTTAAGAACTCTCTCTTGGTTTCTAACTACAAGCCTAACTACAGTCTATATATACTGCTAAATAACATTCTAGAAAGATCTATACTTACACAATAGCTTGCGTAGTAGATAATGCAATATCTCGCAATCTTATGTAATCTCACGTAATAGATTGCGTAGTTGATGTAGATCAATTGATAACAATGATAAGTGGTACTAGTAGCGTAATAGGTTCTAGTAATCAATTAATCGTAGGTTGATTGTAGATTCCAGGTGTGATTTTGAGCACCTGGATCCTGTGGAGAAACAGCTAAGTAGCTTAATCTCTAACAAATCCTCCTGGTTATTAGTTTATCCTAACTACTTAATAGCTATTTTGACAAGCTCTTGCTCTTTATAAAGCTACTATAAGGTCTCTCTACTAAAGTTTTATTTGCATAAAAGAAGATTTGTAAAATAACATAATATTACTATACTTAGACTATTAATATGTGTAATATATTTAATAGATTGCTATTCAAAAGCTATGTATGATATTTATTGTAACTTTAATCTTTATAATACTAAACGTATAAATAAAGTTCTAATACACAATAGAATTTAATTTTTGCGTTTACTTAATTACTGTAAGAGCTACTGCTAATAGCTTCACTTGAACTAACTAGGAAGGCTGCTTAATAAAAGTTAACGCAGGCTTTATAATTTACTACTATAGCCTTTTATATAGTAACTTAGTAAAGTTTAACTTTACTTAACATAAGCTATTAGTCTTTGCGTAAAATAAGGAGAATAATAGTTGAATTATTATATTATTAATATATAAGCTATTTGTAGGTAGTACAATGTAGTATAAGAAGTTCTGAAAGAAAAAAGTAGTAAGTAGAGAGCTTTTATAATGTATTACAGGCTCTTGCTATAGTAACGTACATGTTATTACCTTCTTTTACCTCCTCTACCTCTATTACAATCTTGTTACTAGCTATAGGCTAGCAATTACTATTTAATACAATTTAATTAGTGTTGTTTTTTAGTACTTTTAGCAAATTTTTTAAATTATAAATTTGTTTAGTAGGTAAAGCTTTTCTGATTTAAGCGCTTAATGCGTAAACTTTATTTACTTACTGTTTGAATTCTGTTAATCATAAATAATCTTTTTTTAACTTTTGCAAGTAATAAGTAGAGAGCAGCTACTTTTTAACTTTTTAGAAAACACATTTTAACTATAATAACAATTACTACCTTCATTAACTTAAAAATTAATAATCCTGTTACAAGCTTTAAGCTAGCAATTGCTGTTAGACACGTTTTAACTAGCATTATTTTTTAGTACTCTAGCAAATTTTTTTAATCTTAATAATTGCTTAGTAGTTTAAGCTTTTCTTTATAAAGATTATTCTAAGAGAATCTAAGAGTTAGTTCTAATATAATAAGTAAGTACAGTAGACAAGAGGTGTAATAGCATAATTAATAGATTAATGTAATATTATAAAGAGTTAATAAATTAAGTATAAATTCTAGATTAAATACTAGAGTCTTGTATAAAGAGAAACATACTAAGCTATAAGAGTTTAGTGCCTTTAGCTATATACTTAGAAAACGTTACACTATTCTATAAATCTTATCTTGTCTTATGCGTAAGACTTTGTAAAATCTTGTAGTATTTTATATATTACACGTAACTTGTCTTATAAAAGCTTTTTGCTCAGCCTATAAGACTACGTGCTTGCCGTAAAGTACTGTTATCTATTAGTACGCAAAAACTTTTTTTTTCAATCTAGTAGTCTAGAACTCTTTTTTACTAACTTTCTTAATACAAAGTTTGTGTCTTTTTTTTTCTTAAGTTTATAACACTATTCTCTTTTTTTTTATGTCTTTATAAACTAGCTATTGCATATATTAGCCACGCGCTTTAGTTATAAGGCTTTAAGCACAAGCGTTAAGGCCTGCGCGGCGCGCGTAAGCGCTAAGCGCTAAGCCTTAAAGCTTTTATACTAAGGCTTAAAGACTTTACGCTAAGTTTAGAAGAAAGCATTTAAAATTTATAGAGGACTTACTAGGCTTAGAGGAATCTTTCTAAGCTCTACACTACGCTTTATAGACTATAATATTTTTTTTCTATATAAAGAGCGTTTTAGACGTAGATAAAAAAGTAGAATTAACTATTTAGTTCTTTTAAACTACTGTTACTAGCTCTTTTATTTTTTATAGTTATAAGCTGGGCGCGTTAAATTGCAGTTTAAATTCTCTTTTCATTACTTAGAGTATGCTAGTAGTAGTTTAGACTCTTTAATTTGTTTAAATACACTTCTTACCTGTAAGGCTAACTTTAGGTATAGAAGGAAGGCTAGTTAAAAAATAGCTTATATTTAGAGTAGAGAATAGCAGATATAGACCTAGAAAAAGCTCAGTGTACAAGCAGCTATATAGTAGAGAAAAGGGGCTAGTGCTAGCGTAGTAGGCGCTAAGCCTAGTGCTACGCCTAGCTAGTACTAGTGCTTGTTAAGTAGTAAGGCAGGCCTCTATCTTTAGCTACCTACTTTAAAGCTAGCTATAAGGTATGTAGTAGTAAGTAGATAGAGGCTATGTCTTTACATGTGCCTCTTCTCTAAAAAAGAAGTAGCTAGTTCTCTAGCTACAGTTGCTAGTACAAAAAAAATAGAAAAGAATATATAATTTAGAGAAAAGAAAAAAAAAAGCTTTGTATAAACTGCTTAACTTTATAATTAATATCTTTTTAAATTTACTCATAATTTGTATAAGGCTGCGCGTGTTTATATAGTTTTTAATATAAAAAAGTGTACCTCTAAGCTATTTTTTACTACTTTAACTTTATAGCGTAAAGTTTAAGGCAAACAGTGTTTATGCACTATATAAAAAAAAGTATTTTTTAGTTACTATTTCTAAGAAGGTTTAACGTAGTTTATAAGTAAGTGGCTACTCTAAGTAAGTAGCTACTGCTAAATCCCTGCTAAATTCTAAAAATTTAAAGGTCTATATTTTAACAACAACTTAGTAGAATTCTTTAAAAATTTGATATAATTACTACACTTATATAACAAGGAAGTCGTAAGAGTTTTAAGAGATTCTATTAAGTAGTTGTAGAGATAGGCTACTTTAGTCTACTTATACTTCTTTAAAACTACAAAACTAAGTATATCTCTTTGCATATTTAAGCTAGAGTATTAAGATTTTAATGGCTTACTTATATAATAAATGTAGTATTTATATTTAATTTCTAAAGAATTCTACTAAGTTGTTGTTAAGATATAAACCTCTAATTTTTTAAAATTTAGCGGAAATTTAGTAGTAGCTACTTACTTAGAGTAGCTACTCGCTTGTAAACTACGTTACTATTATAAGTACAACTTATATACTTAGTAAATAATAAACTATAGCGCTTATTAACAATTATAGTAAGGTAGGTATTAATAGTATAAAGTTTAGTAGTCTAAGTATTTCTTTAGCAGCCTTTGCTATTATGTATATAGGCTTTTTAAACTTTTATACTAAGTTTTTATTAGTGCTAGTGTATTTATTTTGTCTATTGCATGCGTTTTTAAGAAGAGAGGTCTAATTAAAAGTTATAGCAAGATTTAAGGGAGTAGGCTTGTTAAAATATTTCTAGTAAAAGTGTTTAGTATTATAATAGTTAAAGTAGTTTTTAGTGTTATGCTAAGTAGGCTTTAAAAAATCTATTAATTTAATTTTATATGCTTATTATTCTTTAATCTTGCTTATTTCTAAAAAAGTAATATTAATATATTTATCCATAAGCTATTCTGTGTAGGCGTTACTATTACTATCTATTACTTTTAGTAGCACCATTTAAGCTAGTGCTTAATTAAGTAGGCTTTTAGTAGCTGCTAGCTGTAAAAGTTAAAGATAGAATACTAGAAATATACTATGATAAATTATTTCTATAGGCAAGTCTAGGTTGTAAGCGTTTCTTTTATAGATAACTCTTATTACTAAGTAGAGGCTAGCCTAGCAGTCTGTAAGCTTTTTTTATTATTATAAAGGACTTCAGTTTATTATTAAAATATAAACTTAACTCTTAACGTTAGATAGTAGTATAGTATAATATATTATATTAGCCTAAGTTGCTTGCTGCTACTAAGCTTATTAGAGCTGCTCTTTTAGATGTGTAACTAAATCTATATATAAGTTATTATTTCTTTTGCCTAGATTGCCTAGTTGCGGGCTAGACGTAACAAATTAGTATTTTTATTTTTATAATAGTAAATTCTGCTGTAAGGGTAATACTTAAAGTTAGCAAAAAATAAAGTTATACCTGTACTAGAGTTAAAAGTATTATTAACTTAAAATTTAGTAATATATAGCTTCAAAGCTTAGTTATTCTGTGCGTATTTAATATATAAGCGTAAGTATGTTTTTAGAAATTAATTTACTAGTTATATTTGTTTATTTGTCTTTAGGTAATAGGCTATAGATAAAATACGCTTATTATTTAGCTGCTAGCAAATATTCTTCTAGAATAGGGTAATAAAATTAGTGCTATAGTTAAATATAATACTAATACGTAAGCTATAATGCTTAAATACGTTTATAAAATATTTAAAGGCTTCTACTGTAGTATGTCTATAAGTTAAGTAAAAATAGCGTCTTTTAGTAAAGCAATCTATAATAACTAAGATGTTATAAAACATTTTACTGTCTATTTTAAAAGGGACAAAATTTTATATAAAATCTATAGTAAAGTCTAACTACTATTAGTGCGGGAGAGATAGTAGTTGCAAATAGCTGTACTTATTATTTTGTAGTAACTTTATTTATTTGCATATACTATAGGCGTTGCAGTATTTTGTAATGAACCAACTTATTTTAGGCTAGTAGTAATAATTATACATTAAATAAAGGGTAAATTAAAGTTCTTCATAACCTGTAATTTTGTAGTTGTAATAGAGATTAAAGATTGAGCGTTAGAGTTGTGCTTCTAAACTTTAATTATTAGTGTAGTTATGTTTAGAAGGTTTATTTTCTGTTTATTTACGCCTGCTGTAGACTACTTTTAGCATAGTGTTTTTAAGCTAACAATTTAGTTAATAGTACTAATTAGAGAACTTAATTATGCCTTTACAGTAATTAAGCTTAGGCTAGTAGAATTTGCGCTACTTAAATTTAAGTATAAGTTTAAAATCTGCGTAGGTCTTTACTACGTAGGCTATTACTTATTTAATATAAGTATTTATTTTAAGAAAAAACTTAATATAGTAATTTATTAGTTTTGTAGCTTCTTTATAATAGCTTTTGTAAGGAATTAGTTAGACAAGTAGAATTCATTCAAGAGCATAAGTTTAATTTAAAAATTATTATAATATAAAGTTGCTATTTTTACTATTATTGCCTAGTGTTTTATAGCTATATAAAACTATGTAGTTGCAACTAACGCAGGTGTAGAAAATAAATTACAAAATGTTTTTTCTTGTAAGAATAAGTTTTTTTTTTTATTTTAAACTCTTTAGAGTAATATATTAGACTTAAAATTTGTTATACTTAGAAGGAAATTAGCTAAGTATTATGGCTATAGCTATTAATATTTTTTATAGGGTAGCCTGTCCTTTAAAGTCTTTAGTTTTTTAATTTATTAGAGTTAAAGAACTTTTTAGCTTAGTATTTTTACTTAAGTTCTAAGTTAAATTTATCTTCTAGATATATATAGACGTAATGTTAATAAACAGTTTCTACTTTAGGAGGAGCTAGCTTCTTAGAGCACTTATAAGTAATATATTTAGGTTTTTTGCAATAAACATAGTTTAGGTTATTAGATAAAGGCTTAAAAAATTAAGGCTTTTTAAATAATACTTTGCTTTACTTAAGGCAGCCTATACTATAAGGTGTTAACATATTTTTAGACTTAGCATCTACTAAAGAGGTAATATTTAAACTAGTGTTAGGTCTACTACAATTATGTTAAGCTTGTTAGCTTAGATAGCTGTCTAGCTAGGTTGCGTTATAGTTATTAATATATAATAAAATATTAAGTAGAAGTTGAAAAAAAATAATTATGTTTTATTAAAAATAATTTAATATATTTAAGCTAGCTGTATATTGTTTAAAAAGCTTGTGTATAAGCTTAATGCTATATAAGAAGTATAGAATTTTAAGCTTATTAGTAATAAAGTTAAACTTAACTTTAAAGTATACTTAGGCTTTTTAGTTAGACTTTGTATTTTGGAGGACATAAGAGTATACTTACGTATTTATAGTTGCTTTATTTATAGTATATAGATTTAAGTTACTTTAACTTTTAAAGAGTACTATAAAATATTTTATCTTTATTTTATATTAGCAACTAAAAACAGAATTTTCTTTAGATAAAGCGTTTTAAGTAGCTTTAGAAGTATAGGTAAAGAGAGACTAAACATGCTAGGCTAAGTACTAAAAATAGTTGCTTTTAGCACTTTAGTAGCTATAAAAGAATTAAATAAATTTATAAAGTGCTTTTATACTTTTCTTAAAAGTACATAGCTTTTTAGCGTTTTAATTATTAGCATTTTTAAATTATAGTATTATATTAAGTATACGCTTAAGTTCTTAAAGCTTATATAAAATAAGAACTGCGTTGCCTTTAACTATAATAAATAAATTATTCTTAGTAGTATGTTATAGAGGATAGTATAACTAGTAACTAAAGTTGTTTAGGCGTGGTTGTAATTAAGAGTTATTATAATTTAAAATAGTAATAGGCTAATTTATAGTAACTAGGTCTACAAATGTAGAAACTACAAAGTATAAAAGTAAAGTATTTAAGTTACTAGTTTATTCTTTGTTTAGTAGAGTAGTGCGTTAAGTTATATATAACTTGCTTTAGACGTCTATAAGCTAATTACGTATAGCTAGGAACTAGTTTTTTTATACTTATTTATTATTTGCTACTTTGTTTTGTGTAAGTTGTTTGTTTATAAAGTACTTATATTAAACTTAAGTATGATTTTGTAGTTTAGCTTATCCCTTACTATAGCAAATGTAGTAAAGTAAAATTTAGCTAGTATACTAGCAAGTTTATTATAAAGAAGTTTAAAGAAGTTAGTTAGTATTGTAGTTGTAAGTAGTATAGTAAAGTAAGTATTATAGAAGATTTGTGTTTTATTCTACTTGCTTAATAACTTAACGCATAAAATCTATGTTTTAGCGTTTCTAGTGCGGCGGCTAGAGCGCGTCTAGTTTTTTAGTAGTAATATGTTATCTACTTAAAGAAAGTTAGTAACGCTTATAACTAGTTCGTCTGTGCGCTTAAACGTGCCTAGTATAGAAGAAAACATGTTAAAATTTAGTTTATTTAATGTAGCTTAATATTTATTGTGCTTATCTATAGTAGCTACTAAGCAGAAAAGAGAATAACTTAAAGTTATATTAAACGTTGTCTTTTTTAATATTTTTCTAGAAAAGTAGACTATAGTAACTTTGTTAGTTTTTGTATTAACATAATATAGAAATTAGCTAAAGGGCGCGTTTAAATTAGATTTAGTAGTTAGTAGTAGTTTCTCTATATTAGTGTTAGAACTAGTATTAGCTAGGCAATTAATATTGCAAGTAAAGTTTTAGAAGGTAGCTTAAAATATTAAATATGTTATCTGTTTTTTTATTAATCTAGATTAACAGTATCGCGCTATATGTGGCGTTAACAGTTAGTATTAGATATTTTTATTATTATTTAGATTAGCTATAACGTGTTTTTTAAGTAAGTAGCTAACCTAAGCAAGTGGCTAACGCTAAACTAGCGCACTACCTGCGCACAACTATCGCGTAATGTCTTAACTATAATAACGCTAAATAATAAATACTAAAGTTAATATATAGCTTGCTATTTTTAATATTAATATGTAACGTATTTAAAGTATAAATTAGGCTGTAAATATATGTTACGTACTTTAAAGAACTTTTAATAAACAATGCTTTAAAACATATATGTAACGCAACTATAAGGTAAACTTAAAGCGCTTAAAAAAACTAGTAGAAATGGCTCTAGTTTAAAAATTATTAAGTAGTTTAAATAAAGTCTTCTGCCCTTAAAGACCTACGTATAAAAAATAGTAGATAAATTTTTCAAGCTTAGTAAAGTAACTTTATTAGTATAAACTAAGTTAATAACTTTATTAAATAAACTTTTAAGCTCTAGAAGCGCTAAAGCTATTTATATAACTATTAGTAAGCTACTTATAAGAATCTTGCAGCTATTTTGTTCTAGCTTAACTAAATATATAAGATAAATTAGAAGTAAAGAATTATAAAGAATAATATTTATAATTCTAATAAAACTAGCTTTACTATAATTAAGATTTTAGTGAAAATAGTTATTAGTAGTTTAAAAGTAGCTAGAAAAAAAAAGACTATCTAGCTAGGTAACTATAAGTAAGTTACTATTATTTAAGGCATTAGCGCTGTAAGTTACTTACTTTTAGTTTTTATTATCTTTATAGGTAGTGTACTTATTAATGTTTACTTTAAGAACTTACTATGCAATTAAATTCTTAAAGTAAGCCTTAATAGCTAAACAAATAATTAGCTTACTTTTGCCTAGTTAGAGCACTTTGATAATTATACAAAGTTGCGTGCTATAAGTATATACTAGCTAATTATACTTAATAGCTATAAGAGCTATAGCTTGCTAAAATCTAAAGATTTTTGTAAGAAGAAAAAGATTATTCTTTACTATATACTTTTATATTTATTGTACTTACTATAACTTCTTAATATTAGTTGCTTTGCGCTGTTAAAGCGTAGGTATAGTAACTTGATTTTAGCTTTAGCATGTAACTATATATATTTTATTAGTAAGAAAACTTTCTTCTAAACCTTTAAGCTAGCTTTTAAATAGTCTGTTATAGTAAAGAATATTAAAGTAGGCTTTAAAGGTGCTAGGCTACTCTTATATAACTTAGAAGCTGTTTTATTAAAGCTTAACGTAAGGTTGCAAACTTTAGAACTATTACTACTAAAGTAAAGTATATAGTGTTGCGAAATAACCTCTAGGCTTATAACTTGTTGCGGATTTAATTTCTAAGGCTTATAATTTAATAGAGATTAAGGAGGTAGCGGAAGTAGAACGATAAGGATAAAAGAATAAAAGAATAGAGACTAGGAAAAAAGAGTAATTAAGTCTTATTATTGTATTGTACAGCTACTTAACTAAATATTGTAATTCTCTTAACTCTGTCTTTATCGTAGGTTGATTGTAGATTCCAGGTGTGATTTTGAGCACCTGGATTCTGTGGAGAAACAGCTAAGTAGCTTAATCTCCAACATATAGGAGGCGCAGACACTACGTAATGCGCGTAAGATTAAGGTGTAATCTACGCTTATTTAATAAAAGAGTTCAAACTGTTATAAGTCTTTTATAAGCTTATTAGATAAAAAAATTTATAAGCTAAGTAACGGCGCGCAGTAGATTATATATGATGCAGTATTGCTATAAGAAGAACAGGCGCGTATATAAAGTGTAATTAATAAGCTTACAAAGTATAGGTTAAAAAAATAAAAGTATATTAAAATAAAAAAATTTAATAGTAGGGGAAGTACAGGAATTAATTGCTAAGAGGAAAGGAAGAAATTGTAATACTAGCAAGGGGTCTGCGCGTAAAGTGCGTAGCGCAGTATACCACAAACGCTATAGTAAAAAAGAACATAATTCCTACACGTGTAAAGTAGAAATAAAAAATGCTAAAGATAGCGTGTTTCCCGAGCGAGTGGCTAACCCAAGCGAGTGGCCAACGCTAAACTAGCGCACCACCTGCGCACAGCTATCCTATACGCGCAACACTATTAATTAAGAGTTATAGTAGGCTAATCTATTCTTTAGACTTATTGCTTTCCTTAGTATTCTCTATTTCTACTTTACACGTGCGGGAATTATATCCTTTTTTACTACAACGTCTGTAGTGCACTGCGCCACGCACCTTGCGCGCAGGCCTTTTACTAGTATTACAATCTCTACTCTCTCTCTTAGCAATTAATTCCTATACTTCCCCTACTATTAGAGTCTTCTTTATTTTGATATACTTTTGTTTTCTTAACTAACGCTTTGTAAGCTTATTAATTGCGCTTTATATACCGTGTCCGTGCGCGTTTTGAGCCAGTTCATGTTTTGAGCCACCCCACCAAACTGAGATTTTAGAAAAATGAGGCTGTAGA
>WBOK01000562.1:0-32021 GCA_009289805.1 Alternaria gansuensis | reverse complement strand
ATAATAATAATAATAATAATAATAATAATAATAATAATAATAATAATGAGAGCTTAGGTAACAACAGTAAGCTATTGCTTAGGCGTAGTCTAGGCGCAGGTAGCGCTTATAATAGTAGTGCTAGAAGTAGTAGTAATAATAAGATAGGTAGTAGTAGTAAAGAGATTTATAATAATAAATAAAAGTAGATAGTTTTTATATTTATAATTTTAATCTTTTTAAATACCTAATATTTGCGCCTAAAAAGCATAGTAATAGTATTTAGTATACTTTCTTAGCGCGCTTAAAACGTAATAATCTTTGTTTATATTTATATTCTCTAATATGTTCTTCTATATTCTTAAACTATAAAACTAAAGTCTAAGTATTTTATAATTTATTATAACTTTTTTATTGTAACTAATACTCTAGCTAGCTATTATTAATTTGTTATTCTAACATTTTTTTAACTTTTTAGATCTTTTTACTTTTAGAGCTAATTTTTAGTACTTAGGTATTATTTTCTTAACTACTGCGTAGTTTCTATTATTTTAGTAAGAAAATGTAAAAAACATTATAAATATAATAGTAAAGTAGTAGTCATAATTAGTAAGCCTATATACTAACTACTTTTTTTACTTAGAATAGTTTTATAAACTTGCTAAAAAGCTTTTTACTAAGTTAGTAAGCTAGGCTAATGTTTTTTATACTAAGATAAACCAAGTCTTTTTAGCAATAAATCTTTAGTTTATATTTTTTACTGTAGTATTAGCGTTAGTATTTTTATACTAATAAAAGGTATTTTTTTATTATTACACATGCGCTATGCATGCGCTATACTCTATTTACAGTGTCTAGTACCTCCTCTTCTAGCCTAATGTCTTTAGAAGGCAAAGTAAGTAATAAATACTTATTATATACTATATAAAAAAGTATTATTCTTATTACTTTATAGATAGAGTTATTGTATGCAATTTATACTATTAGTAAAAGTAACAATTAATTATCTTATTTCTTTAAAGCAAAAGTCTTTAAGTATTACTTTATTATTTAGTTTTAGCATTTAGCTTACCTGTTTATTTATAAGTAAAAGGCTATGCTTAGCCTACACTTTACTTATAATTAGTAGTAGATATTTGTTTAAAATGCTAAAGTAAAGACTAAATTGCAAATAAATATAATGCTCTTCTAAATCTTATATTTAAAAATAATATATCTAAATTAAGATTCTGCGAGCTATTTTATATTTTACGTTTTAATATAAGTATATAAATTGCTATTCTTAAAAGGTAGTAACTAATTATTAATATTATATTAAATATATAACTTAAAGTGTTCTTTGCTAGTAACAGCTTTATAACAAAATTAAAGCTTACTTTTTTAAAAAATTTATTAGAAACTAGTAATAGTAATAGCTAACTATATTTACTGTATTTTAGAGCTTGGCTTTTTTAGTATATTATATAAGTCTTTACGTAATTCTAAATATTATAGCTTAGCTATAGCTAGTAATATAGCCTGCTAATAAGCTTATATATTTTATATGCGCTGAAATAACCTACTATACACGTGTTATAATTCTAGAATAAATTTTTTTGCCTAACAGCTTATTTTCGTAAAATATAAATTCTACTTTTATATTTTAAAACTTCTTTATTATCAATACGCTATACTTATATACTGCTACTATTTTAAGTATATACTACTTGCCTAAAGTTTGCAACTTACTACTAGGCAAAGGCATTTTTTTATTATAACTAGCGTAGTTTATTTATTAGAGCTTTTAACTTTACTATTGCAAGTTTGCTACTAACTAATACTCTAGCTAGTAAGCATAGTACGTATAATGTGCACTTTATAGCACTAGTAGTATAAATACTATTTATTCTATAAATATTAGCTACATGCATTTTATATGCGCCTTTTTAGCTATACTAAGTTATAAAACTTTTTATTTTACTATACTTTACTTTTGCTAAAAGTTTATTCTGTAGTGTAAGCAATAGTTAAGTTAATAATAAGTTCTTTTATTTATAATTTACTTTTCTTACTAGTCTATTTGTAGGTTTTATATACTTTAAGCAGTACTTAACTTTAAAATTAAAAGCCCCTAAGTATAAGGCTTAGCATACTTAATATTAGTTTAGCTTCTATACAGCGCGTATAAAGCGCAGGTTATTACAATTTATTAATACTTAAATAGTATATTAAGCATTTTTTAAATAGTATTACTATTCTTTAGAACTTTGTATAATAGCTAAAAACTTAGAGTTATATACTTTATAGTTTAGCTTAGCGTTTTACAGTTTTAATAAGTAAAATATAATAAGATGCTACTTTTTATTTTTGGATTGTTAAAATAATATACCTAATGTCGCAACGTGTATATGTATCCTCTAGCCGGAGCGCGATTTATCGATCGGTCGATATTTTGTTTCTGACAGTTATGAGCCCGGTGACGGTCAAAGCTGCGTCAGCGCTTTTGATGTGGTTGCCTAGTGGGTAATCTAGGGGGTGTGTCGCAACGTGTATATGTATCCTCTAGCCGGAGCGCGATTTATCGATCGGTCGGTATTTTGTTTCCGACACCTAAGATAGTAAAAGTAAAAGTATTTAATTTAATATAAATTACGCGTATATCTTTAAAGTAATATAAAATAAGTATATATATAAAGCGTTGCTTTAGCCTTATAAAGGCAGCCTATATATTTTGATTTTAGTAGAACACCTATTTTCTTTTTAAGATATTTATAAAAGAAACTATTTTTATAGCGTAATTTTTAATTAAACGCTAATAAAAGTTTATAGATTCTAGAAAAGAATGCAGCTTCTTTAAACTAGTAGACGTAGGCTACTACTTAATAGTAGCAACGTGCGCTAAGTTTACGTAAATGCTGCTTCTTATAATAATAAATTCTAGAAAATAAACTTTACTTAAAGTAAATATGTACTTTTTAAGATTTACGTATAACTATAATTTTTATAAAGAGTTAAGTACAGCGCGTATAGCATGCTAGTATAGCGCAGTACTATTATTATAAGTGTAAATAAGAATATTATCTAGATAAACTATGTATATATAATCTAAGTACTTTTTTAAAGCCTTATTAATATAAGCTTAAAAACTTGCTAGGGTATTTGTAAGCCTAAAAGGCATAACAAGATATTAAAAATATCTATATTATATTCTAAAAGTAGTTTTCTACTTATCCTCTGCTTTAATTCTTAGATAATGGTAGGCGTTTTTAAGATTTAATATTATATAGTAATATACGCCTAAAAGGCAGTCTAGTGTCTTTCTGATTAAAGAAATTAGGCAATACTTTTTTATTTAAATAGCGTTAAGACTCTAGTAATTTACGTAAAGGCAAAGAGTCCTATTTTTCTTTAGTATAAATAGTATAGAAGCGCCTATAAGGCTAGTGCTAAAGCAAATCTATTTTTTTTTTCTAGTACTTCTTTATTTTATTTATAAAGCACTTAAAGTTTATAAAAAAAGAAATTATAAAAAAAGGCTATAAGAAGGTTTTATTTTTTATTAAATAAAAACTGCGTAATCTAAACTTTAAAATTATAAAAGAGTTTTAGCAGCATTATTATCAAAAATATTAGTATAGTTCTAGAATATATTAAGTATATGCTAAACTTGTACTGTAGATATATTTAGTATATACACTTATAGCTTAATGCTTGCGCTATTACTTTAAAATGCTTTTAAGAAGTAAGTTTTTAAGTTTATAAGTTTTACGTTTTTTAAAAATACTTTAGTAGCTACTAAGTTAATATTTGCTTTTATATATTCTTCATACTACATTTATTGTCTATAGTTAATATAGATACTTTCTTAGCTTAAAAAAGAGTTGCTAAATAGTAGTAATACGCTTTTTTTATTAACTTTATACGCAGTAGCCTTTATAATGCACTTTATACTTTTATTATTTATTAAGCGTAGCTAGAGCTTATATACTGTATATATATTCTGCCCTTAAGGTTTAATTTAACTTAAGTAAAGAAGTTTTGCATCTTAAATAAGTTTTAAATTTATTTCTATAGCTATTTTTTAACTAATAAGGCTAACATTTACTTATAAGTTTTAAATAATTTATAGTTTTTTTTTTTACTTTAGTTACTAAACGTGTATAATACACGCGCTGTATCTCTAGTAAAATATTTATTAGCACGCGCTTTACTAACTCTAAGTTTATAGTAAAGCTTAAGTTTTTTTTATTTAGTTTATATTAACTAGAACCTTGTTAAAATTACTGCTTAAGTACTTGTTAGCGTAGTATTTTTTCTTTTAGTACTTAAAGCATGTAATATTATTACTACTTTTACACTTTTTAGGTGCGTCTATTATAGTAGCTATAAGAAAGTGTTTTTTTTTTACTTTATAAATGTATCTTAGTTAAGCTAATTATACGTAATAAGTATTCTGCGTAAATTCTATTTAAGTATTAATTTAAGCATAACAAAGTTTTTTCTAGTTATAAAAATTTAATAGTAGTTAGTAATTAGGCGCTGTAGTTTAGGCTTTAGTTTTATAAATAAGTGCTAGACTTTTTATGCTTTAGTATATATTAGAAAATAGTTTTTAAAGATATTAAAATAAGGTGTAAGTAACTAAATAGTTTAGTCTTTTTACTATATAATATACACATGCGCAGTTGCTGCTTTAAAGCTATAGTAAATAAAGTCTAAAAGTAAGTTAAGTATATATTACTTAAAGTAGTTTTAAGGTAGTACTTTCTTTTTGCTTTAAAAAAATACCTATAGTAAGTATACTAAAGCTTTTAAAAGTTTGCCTTAAAATACTATATTACTTAAATAACTTTATTATTATTTCTTTTAAATTCTTATAAAAGTAGCTATAATACTACTTTATAAAAATTAGTAAACTTACAATATTTTTTAAGAGTTTTACTTTAGTATTTAGCTAGGTCTTTAAGTTTTAACGCATATTATATATATGTAGTATATAGCGCTTTAAGTGCGTTTTATATATAAAATAATATAGTTAGTACTATTAGTATATTTAGAATTTCTCTTAATATAACCTTTTTTAGTTATACTACTTTTTTTTAAAACTATTATAATAATTATAAGAATTAAATTTTATTGTGTTGTTGTTTTTATAGCGCTAGTGCGCTTTTTAAGCGTTGCTAGTGCGCTTTAAGTATACTTTTTAGGCTTTTTAGGTGTAGCAGGCCTTAATAAAGTTTAAGGAAATTTAGAGAGTTTAAATATAGTAAAGCTTTAGCTTTTTTAATTACTTTAAGTATTAGATTGCGTTAAGAGAGCTATCTTTAGACTATTAGCTTATAAAGGAGGTATTATTCTGTAAGGGGTAGCTTTAAGCAATAGTACTTGCTTTACACTATAAAAAATAGTAAAAGATAGCTCTAAAATAATAACGTGTGTATATTTTAAGTAATAATACCTGTAGGTCTCCTTGCAGGTAAGGAGCCGCTTATAAGCATAATTGCTTGTGGGGAAGCTAATAATAAGCGAACTTGGCGGAACTAGCTATTATAAGTAACAAGAAGGATTCTCTCCTTGACGTACAAACGAGGGTTGAGGGTTAACTAGCTACGACGTCAGAAGGTAATAATCTGCGCGGGGCGCAGGGATTACGTAATTAGCATCCTGCCAAGACAGGACCTCCGGGAGGCTACTGCTTAAAAAGAGGCTAACGCCCTCCCTAACCTCTCTCTTAGATAGGAGGCACAGGAGGACATAAGACAAGGCAATAAGTATAAAAATATATTAAATTTTATTATTATATTTATTATAGTTAACTTAAATAGTTTATCATTTTTATAGATTATTAACTAGTTATTTTATTTTTTATATAAAGTTAGTATTATTACTTTTAGTTAACATTAATAACTTTTTTTTACTTAAAATTATTCTTATAATACTTTATAGACTACTTTATATATTAGCCTTGACCTAATTTAGACTAAATCTGGATAAGTGTAGACTAACCTTATATAATACTTTAACTACTTTAGAATTTTAGTAAATAATTTAACTAATAAGTTACTTAATTAAAATTTATAATAATATCTTAAAAAATTACTTAAAATAATATAGCTTAAGGTCTAAGACCTTCTACACTAAACTAACTAACGTCTAGAAATAATAAAATACTTAATGCATTTAACTTTAATACTAAAGATAACTTAAAAATATAAGAAATTAGAAATTTTAAGTAATAAGCTTATATTTAAGTATAGCAAGTAGCTTTTATAATAAATATAATTAATTAGCTTTTAAGTTAGCTAATAGCTACTTTAAATAAATAACTTATTACTATAAAAAAAACTTAAAATAGTACTACTTAAAAAGTATAAAAAAGAGTAAAAAAAATTATAAATATTTTTTACTTATACTAATTTATACTGCAAGTATAATAAAGTCTTTACTAATTAAAAAAAGATTTTTATAGTAAGTATATATATAAAAAATAAAGCTTTTAACTAAATATATTTTTATATAAATAACTACTTACTTAATATAAAATATAAAAAAATAAAAGCTAAAATATAAGCTTTATTTGCAAGTGAAATAAAGTTTAAATAAAAAATAAAATATAATTTTAAAAAAGTAAACGCTAAAAACTAAGCTAAAAAGAAAATTACTTACTTAAGGCAGACTATATTAGTATTAGTATATATAGTAGAATTTAAGTAGCTATAAGTATAAATTAATTAGAATAATAAGGCACTTTAAATAATATTTGAAGCAGGCTTAAAAAAGAATATTAAAAATAGCTTTAAATACTATAATAAGCCTAACACACTATATACGCTAGTTAAGCTAGCTATACGTATTAATAATAAGCTCTAGAAATAGTATAATTAGAAAAAATACTTTTAACTTAGCTTAGTTAATATAAAAAAATAACGCAGTAGGTATAATTAAAATAGTAATACTATTATAACTAGTAAAGTATAAAAAAAGGCTAAAAATAAAAATAGTTAAAAGAGAAAGTAAAATAGCTTTTTTAAAAAAAAATACTAAAAGCGTTATAATAGTAAAGTATATTTTTAATATAGTAAAGTTAGATACTTTACTAAAGACTACAAAAAAGAACTAGTTAAATAAGTAGCTATTAAGATTAAAATAATTAAATAAGAAACGCTATACTTAGTTTAAATAAAACTAAATAATAACTTAAGCAACTTAGACTTTTATAAAAAAGTATACTTAATAGACAGCTATAAATTTATACTATAATAGAAACTAGACAACAAAGTTCTTACTTTAAGTAAACTTAGGCTAATAAATTAAAAAGTTAAAAATAAAGTTATGCTAAAATAATTAGCTAAGAACTAATATTAAGTATATAGACTAACAACACATTACGCTAATAAGTATATAATTTAAAAAAAAATTATAATTACTAGCAAGAACGCTAAGAAAGTTAAATATTAAGTAATATACTAACAACTCTACTTTAATAATTTAGTAGCTAAAGTTAAAAACTAAAACGCTAAAAAAGTAAAAAGTACTAAAAAATATAAAAAGTTGTATTAGTATAACTGCGAGCTTAATTACAAGTTTTTTAAAAAATAAAAAAAGAGTATAAAGTAGACTAAGACTAGTACTACTACTTAAACTTATAGGCAGATAAATGCTTAGTAGATAAGTATTACTTTTATAAACTTAAAAAAGTAAAAATTTACTACTAACTTTTATAAATATAATATAAAGATAAATATAAGTTTTATTAATAGTAATATAAAAAAGTATAATAAGTAAATAACTACTACTATATTACTTTATTATTAAATATTTATAAGGCAGCAGACTGCTTAATTTATAAAGTAAAAAGGCTAGAGCTAAAAAGATAAGCTTTAAGGCAGAAGATACTTTATTAAAACTTTTATTAGAGCTTTTATTATAATAATAGTTACTTAATATACTATAGCACTAAGTATAGTGTAGGCTACTTTCTTAAAAAAAAAAAAAGTAAGTAGGCAAAAAACTAAAATACTACTAGAAATAAAGTTATACTAGTAAAGGTATACTTAAGACAACTTTAAAAAAGGTACAAAATACTAATAGTTAAGTAAAGCAGTTACTTATAACTATATTTATATATAGTTAAAATATATAAGTGCTTATAAATAGTAAAGCTATATAAACAATAATTTTTTTATAAGTAGTAAAAAAACATAACATACTATACTAAATTAAAAAAAAACTAATCCTAATAGTACTAGCTAACAAAGAACTTGTAAGATATAGAAATAGTATAATATAGTTAGAGACTAAATTAATAAAGCTATAAATAGTAGGCATAAAGTGCTAAATGAATATCAACATTATAAATCTAGAAGAATTAAATATATTAATTAGTTATAACTAGCTAGATGCCTATAACTCTGCTATTTATTAGTAAATAAAAATAATATTTAAAAAAGAACTTATATATAAAGTTGCTAGAGTACGTAAAAAAATACGCTTAATAAATTAAAGCTTAACTTAAAATAAAAAATTTAGTAAAATCTTGCTATATAAAATTAAAAAAATCTATATAAAAGACTTTTAGAAAATAAAAGTTATTTAAATAAAGTAAGTTACAACTATAAGAAAAAGACTTTTACTACTAGAAATACTAAGAAAGTATTATACTAATAAGTTTAGAGAACTTTTCAAAAAAAATAAGGCTATAAAGCTAGTAAACTATTAGAATTAAAATTACAAAATTATTCTAAATAATAGAGCTAAGCTAAGCCTAGAACTAATATATTTAATATTACTTAAGTATAATGCTAAGTTAAGAGATCACATCTAGAAAAATCTAAAAAAAAATTTATTTAACTTAAATTAGGCTTAATAGCCTTACTTATCTTATTTATAAAGAAGCTTAATAAAAAGTAGTAACTATATATTAACTTTAGAAAGTTAAATAGCATAACGTAGAAAAACTAATTTTTTTTACTACTAATAATAGAGCTTATAAATTAACTTTAAAAAGCTAAGTAGTTTATAAAATTTAATATTTAAGAAAGATTTTACTAAATTAGAAATAAAAAAAGTTATAAGTAAATAACAGTATTTAAAACAAAGTATAAACTATTTAAATATATAGTTATGCCTTTTAGATTAATAAATGCACTAGCAACTTTTTAATTAGTTATTAATAACACACTTTATAAATACTTTAGAATTTTTATTATAGCCTACTTAAATAATATACTAGTATACTTTAAGAAAATACTTAAAGAATATATAAAATATATTAAGAAAGTACTTAAGAAGCTTAAAGATTATAAGCTATACTTATAGCTAAAGAAGTGCAAATTCTATGTTAAGAAAACAAAATTTTAAGCTTTATAATATTTATAAAGAAAGTAAAAATAAATTTAAAAAATATTGCAGCTATATAAAAATAGCTAATACTTAAAATAGTTAGAGACGTATAATTCTTTTTAAGATTTGATAACTACTATTAGAAGTTTATTAAGAATTACTTAAAAATTACTATACTTTTCTTAAAGATTATAAAGAAGGAAATAGGATTTACTTAAAATAAGAAATAGAAGAAAGCATTTAATAAAATTAAATAAATATTTTTTAAAGCACCTATACTAGAAATATATAACTTAAAATAAGAGACGTAAGTTAAGACTAACGCGTTAAATTATACACTTAGAGCTATATTATTATAGTAGTACTTAAATAAGAAATAGAGACTAGTATTTTACTATTTAAGAAAGTTCTCTAAAGCAAAACTTAATTATAATGTTTATAATAAAAAGCTACTAAAAGTAGTTAATTCTTTTAAATAGTAAGAAGTTTATTTATTAAGACTACTATACTAGATTAAAGTTTTTACTAATTACTAGAACTTAGCATAGTTTATTATAACTAAAAAACTTAACTAGTAATAAGTTTAATAAGCTAAGCTACTAGCTTAGTTTAACTTTAAAATAACATACTACGCTAAAATACTTAATAAAGTAGTAAATACTTTAAGTAAGAGATTTAACTTACGTAAAAAAAGTTATATAAAACTATATAATACTATATTTAAAAAAATGCTAAATAGTAGTTTATGTTATAACTAGCTAGAACTAGCTAAAGTAGCTAAGGTAGCTAAGTAAGTAAAAATACTACAACAGCAGCAGTAGTAGAAAGTAGCTAACTAGTAGTTTAAGCCTAAGAAAAACAGCTTTAATAAACTACTATAAGATAAATAAGAGTACTAAAATATAGTTTAATAAAATTAAATATATATACCTTTATATATAAAATTAAGTTTTATTAAGAAACTATATAAGTTCTTAGAATATAAACATGCAGTAATTAAAGAAATAGTTAGGCAACTAGCTAAAGTGTTTATAATACTATGCTTATAAGCAAAGGTATAGAATATCCTAAGCAACTATTTAGCTTATTACTAAAATAAGCTTAAAAGATATAAGCTTTATAGCTTGTTATAACTCTTATAGCTACTAACAAAACTATAAAGTAGTATAATAATAGACTTTATAGTAAAGCTTCTAAAACTATTAGAACTAAAATTAGCTTAACTTTATAACACTATTTTAGTAATTATAAATTAATTAACTAAAGTAGCAAAGTTTATACTTATAAAAAAGGCTATTATAGTAAAAAGCTGCGCGTATAAAGTTACAAAGGCACTAGTATTAAAGTATAAAATACTTAAAAAGTTTATTACTAATTATAATAAACTATTCATATTTAAGTATTAAGATATATTCCTAGCAAAATTAGGCGTAAAAGAAAAGCTATTAACTAGCTTTTACTTTAAAATGAATAGCTAAATAGAATAAACAAACTAGACACTAAAATAGTATTTAAAAATATACGCTAATAAGCTATAAAACAACTAAGTTAAACTCTTACTAATAGTATAATTAGCTTATAATAGTATAAAGTTAGTAACTATAAAGCACTTGCTATACTACGCAAACTATAAATATAAGCTAGCTATTTATTAAAATTTAAAGAATATTAAGAGTATTGCAGTAAGCGTAAATAATAAAGCCTGCTTAATATAAAAGCTATACAAAGAACTAAGCAAAAATATAGCTTATAAAAACTTTATAATAGCTAAAGCAGCTAATAAGTAAAAAATAAAAAAACTAATTTTTAAAAAGAGAGACAAAGTTTTCCTATTATAATAGAACTTAGAAACTAAGTAACTAAGTAGAAAACTAAATAACTTTTAAGTAAGACTATTTAAAATTCTAGAAGAAATAAGTAATATAAACTATAAACTCTAATTGCTACAAAGTATACGTGTTTATCTTGTTTTTTATAAAAAACTTTTAAAAAGAGTACCTCTAAATACTAAGCTAGCTACTAACATAAAGCTTAAAGATAATAAGTATAAAGTTAAAGAAATTAAAGACTTATAGAAAATTAGTTGTTAGTAAAAATACTTAGTTAAGTAGTAAAAATAGCTAAAAAGCTAAAATACTTAAAAACTAAAGGAAAATTTAACAAACTATAAGTTATAAGTACTTAAGTACTATTATAAATATTCAGAAAAAAAAGAACTAAGTTTTTTTAAAAAAAAAGTAATTAAAAAAAGAATTAAAAAAAGCGTTAGCTTATAACTAGCCTAAGTTAGTTAATAGTCTAAGTAGCAATAGTTTAGTTATTAAAAAGTCTATACTAAGAGTAAGATTTTTTTTAGCTTATTTCTTTGCATAATTCTAAGAATTTAGAATAGCAAGATCTTAATTAGCAAATAATTACCCTTGCGCTTTAGTCTCTAGAAGCTTTAGCTTACTTTAAGCTAACTAAGCTTTTAGATACGTAACTTTAAGATGCTTTTTATACTTTTTATGCTAAACTTTTTTCTACTTTTCTTTAAAAATAAAAAGACTATACTTTGCCTTTATAAAAATATAACTAGCGTAACAGCTAGTTGTAGTATCTACAAAGTAGTAAAAGTTCTTTACTTTATACTACTTATAATAAAAAGCTATTTCTAGGCCTAGCTCTTTTACATAATTAGTATAAGCATAATGCTTAGAAGTAGAGTTCTATAGACAAGAACAGCAGGAAGACAGAACTTTAGGTATAGTTAGGAAAGTATAAAGGAAAATAAGCGTATAATATAACAGGCATACTAAAACTTTATATATAGCTAGCAATTTAATATGCGGCATAGGAAAACAATATTCTAGGGTATTAGAATAATACGCCTAAGAAAGAGGATAATGTTATAAGTAACAAAAAAAATTCTCTCCTTAACGTATAAACAAGGGTTAAAGGTTAACTAGCTACAATATTAGAAGGTAATAATCTACGCAGGGCGTAAAGATTACGTAATTAGCATCCTGCTAAGATAAGACCTTTAGGAGGCCACTGCTTAAAAAGAGGCTAACGCCCTCCCTAACCTCCTTCTTAGATAGGAGGCACAGGAGGACACAGAACAAGGCAATAGATATAAGAATATATTAGATCTTATTATTACACTTATTATAGTTAACTTAAATAGTTTATCTCTTACATAGATTATTAACTAGTTATTTTATTTTTTATATAGAATTAGTATTATTACTTTTAGTTAATATTAATAACTCTTTTCCACTTAAAATTATTCCTACAATACCTTACAGACTACCCTATACATCAGCCTCGCCCTAATCCGGACTAAGTCTAGACAAGTGTAGACCAACCCCGTGTAACACTAGCTATTACACAACCATCCGTGACAAGCGTTATCTATTAGCCCGCAAAGGCCTTCTCTTTGTTCTAGTTGTCTAGGATCTCTTCCTGCTAACCTCCCTTATACATAGTCTGTGTCTCTCTTCTTTTTTAGGTTTGTAACATATACTTACTTATTTATTATATATACTTTAGCTACTTAATATACTATGTTTTTTGCTATTAAAGCTAAGGTACTCTTAATATATATAGAACTTAGCACGCTAACGCGTTTACTATATTAATAAAAAAGGCTTCTCTATTGCTTTTAAAAATGTATTTTTTAATGTGTTTACGTATAAGAACTATAAAAAGGCCTTTAAGGTAGTAGGACTAGTTTCTATTAATATGTAAAGAGTTCTTAATTGCTTTAAAGTTTATCTTTATACGCTACTACTTGTTGCCTTACTAGAAACGCTCTAGTAGTCTAGAATACTAAATAATATATATAAATTTAGATTATTGTTAAAGCTTGTAAAGAAATTATCTGTATAATTACTAATAAGTGCTTAAGAAAGCTTTTTAAAGCTTATTAAAGGAGCTTAAAAGATGCTGTATAAGAATATTCTCATTAAGGCCCGCGTACAAGAGCTTAAAGAGCAAGTAATAAAGTTAATAAAGCGTAAAGAGCGCAAAAAGAAGCAAATTGAAATAAGTAGTATAATAGAGTTTAGTGCAGGCGCATTATAAGTAGCTAAGAGTACTTTTGCTGCTTATACAACGTCTAAGAAAAGTAGTAGTAGAGGTAGTTAAAAAAGAACCTAGCTAGCTTAACAACGCTGTAGCAATTGTAAAGGAACTAGACACAACGCTTATACGTGTTAGAAAGATGTAAAAGAAGATTCTAAATCTAATGCAGTTACGTAATACAAAAGATCTGTAAAGGATGTAGAGTAATTTTATATTTTGTACGTAGTGTTCGCGATGCTAAGAAAAAGTGGCTAGCTTACTAGGGTGGCCGGCTTACTGGTGCTTTACGTTATAGCTATAAAAATTATGTTAGAGTTTTAATCGCGCGCTCTGTGGGCGAGGTAGACGCTAGTTAAGCTATAACACTACCTTAAGGCTCTCTACTACTTATAGAGCTTATAATAGGCCTTTTTTTAAGTAACCTTTCTAAGAGCCTTAAAGCTGCTCCTCTTACCTTTTTGAGAAGTTTTAATAAATTGTTAGAGTTGGTTTGCAGCCCTGCAAGCAGCTGCTCTAGAGGCCTATTTAGTAGCCTTTTTAACCTTCTTTTTTTTCTTACTAATTAAGCTGCAGCCCTTGCTTATTACGTTACTTATTTATTTTCCTTTTTGCCTGTCTTATCTCTTTATAATGCCTATTTATTTCAGCTTTTAAGTATTGTACCTGCTTTTTTTACGCTTTAAGAGTTGTTAGTAGTTACGTGCATTTTTTACTTTTCTTAAAGACTAGACTATAGCTCTACTTTAGTACTTCTTAGGCTTCTAAAGTAAAAGAGACTTCTTTCATATCTTACGTGTTTTTCTATTAATTAGAGCTTTATGTAAGCCTTTAACTTCATGCTTAACAAAAGTTTTTTAAGTTAAATTTTAGTAATAAACCTAGCTTAGCTTTTCAGCTTATTTACTACTTTAGTGTTTTACTACCTTGCGTAGTAGGCGGTTAACTTTTCTCTAGTTTAAGGTACTTAAGCTAAAAAATCTACTATTACTTAAAAAGCTTTTAATATAACTTTAGAATTAATGAGTAAAAAGCCTATGGCCTTAAAAGCTTTTAAAAAAAAAAACTTAAAAAAAACCTGCTAGGCTTTATAAAAAGAAGAAAGAAATCCTTCTTGCTTAGTAAAGTAAGGCCATAGTTACTTTCTAGAAATCTAGATATCTTAGCCTAGTAAGCTAATAAGAGAAGCTTAAATAAGTTAATATTAAGAAGCTACAACAAATAAGTAAAATAAAGAGAATAAACTATAAACAAAAATTGTTCTACTTACAGTACTTATAAAACTTATACGTAGTAAAGTTGGTTTTATAGCTATCTAGAATAGGTAATTAATAACAAAATTAAACCTTTGCTTTAGTATAGTAATTAAATATCTATCTAAGCTATGTAAAACTAATATTATTATTAATTTAGCTAGGGAGCAAAAATTTAATTTAAACTTAATAAGTCTTAAAATTAAAAGCTTATAACTAAGTATCTTATATTTACTCTAAAGTTAATTAATATATAAAGGTAGGCACTAGGTAAATTCTATTAGCATAAATATAAGGTAAAAGTATTATCTACTCTTGTAAGCTATCTTAAATAGTACTCCGTTTTTTCTCTACTTATATAAGGGCTTACTAAAGATCCTCTTTAATCTTCTTATAATACTAAAAAAAGCGCCTTTATTATTTATATAATATATATAACACACTTTAATATAGTATTGCTTAATTTTCTTGCATAGAAAATTAAAATGTTAGCTATACTTTACTTTTAAACAAACCTAACAGTAATTATTATTTATGCCTGTAATTTATCTTAAAATAAGCTTATTAGAGTACTAATAAACAAAGCAATTAATTTAGTATAACTTAACCTTTCTTCTTGCAATTTATAAGGCAAAGTTTTGTATTATAGCTTGTATAAGTAGAAGGTCTCGCCTAGTAAGCTATTTAATGTACTATAGAAGCTCTAGCTCCTATTATAAGTAGAGAGCTTATTAATTTTAAGACTTAAAGTTGCGTAAGGTTAAAACACCTTAGTATCTCTAAGAGAGTATACATTGTACCACACTATACTTTTCTACAAACTTTATATATAAGAAAGATGCGCCTAGTGCGCGCAAATGAATTTTATTAAGTTGCTTCCTAGATTAGATCTATATTAGTGGAGTTATTAGGTGTTGAAAGGTGGTGTTGTTTTGGTGAGGTGAGCGTTGGCCCGTCCTGCGCGTTGGCCCGTCCACCTCGGTAAGGGCGATGCCGTTGGCATACTAGATGATGCCGTTGTCTCGCGACTATTGTTGATGTTGCTCTTAGGTACGGTGTTCTTCGTGTGCGGTAAGGGCTGCGACATTGGATTACATTAAGGGTAAGAGCAGGATGAGAATGGTTGGAAGCGCGATTTCGGCTGTGTCAGATGGAGAAGATAGGGCATGACGAGGCTAATTAGACCCTAAAATAGCAGGGTCCTCGGGAGTCTGTGCTGTACCGTGTCCGTGCGCGCGATGAGAATATTTGAGCGATAATCACCTTAGAGAATTTTAAACTAGCGATAACTTTCTTTAATTCTTATTAGTTTTTGAAAATTTGTTATTTTCATTCTATATAATGTACTCTATAAGCGAGTGTGTAAGGACATAGCTCTAGACCACTACGCCACTACATCCCTGCAAAAGAGGATTATTAACTAAGATAGTTATTCTTAGTCTAGAGTAGTATATATCCTAGCACGGATCTCTATAACCTCTAGCTTAGAGCTAGCGACTAGCGAATAGCTTAGTTCTAGTTAAGCCTAGTCCTTACAGAGTGGCCTGCCTAAGTAAGTAACTTGCTTTTGCTAAGACTTTATTCAAACTATTATTATTGTTATTTAACTTAATAGAACTATTGAGAACAGTAGTTAAGAATTTTATGAAGCTAATTTATTTAAAATTAATACCTAAATCAAATTTATTTCTCTTAAGAGATAGTTTTGGGCTAGCCGCAGTAGTAATTGCTTTATACTAAAAGTGTAAGGGCATAGTCACGTAAAGATGTAAGTAGCTTAGTAATATATATATATATTATTCTAGACAAGCTATAACTAATGTTGATTATCACTACTCTTTTAAAAAAGTGTATAGCGAAGTGGTCTATAAGCCTAGTCCTTATAAGAAGATAGTAAGGGATAGCTCTTGTATTGTAACACAATATATCTAATAAAGAAATAATATTAATAATACCTATAGGTTTCCCTGCAGGAAGAGCGCAGTGTAAGTACTTAGTCTTACAAAGAGACAAGTAACTTATGTAATCTATATATACTATTCTAGACAAGAATAAATATCTTAGTTATTACTACTCTCTTAGAGGCGTATAGCGCAGTGGTCTAGAGCTTCGTCCTTGCAAAGTAGCTTATAACTCGAACTGACTTAGAACACGCACGAACACGGTAGCGTTAACGTGAGAGCGCTTGACTCGCGTCTTCTCCACGTGCGACATGACTATTTCCGGTCCCCAACGCGTTGAGTCTGGGGTACTGGCGCATACGTTAAACTTGACAATGGAACACACGTTGAGCTCCACTATTCGTATTCGCCTTCCAGAACTTCACCATCTGGAAGAGCACAAATTATCATTTGAACGCCAAACCTCACTAAGCATCATCTCTACCTCCTGACTACACGACACTCACATGCTACCATGTCTACCGAAACCAGCATATCAGAGGCATCGCAAACTGAGCGTCACGGGTACCTTTTTGGCCACCCTATCACATACTCGATGTCGCCTTAACTACACAAGACCGTATATAATAACCTAGGGTTAAACTGGACACAACACCCTTTAGAACCAAGAGACATGAGTCTGTTTCTACAATTGATCAAGCATCCGAAATTCTATGGTACGAATAAACCTGCTGTAGCGTTCTGTGTTTGGCTCCTCACGACCCTATGGCAAGAAAATATGAGAGAAAATATGAGAGAGAAATACTAACAACAAAGGGCCTGTTTAGTGATGGTCCTATATATTTCTTTTGTATGATTGCCAAGATCGAGGGTCATTCAGGGGTCTGTATTGTACCAGCCGGATTAATAGTGGGGGAAGTGGTGACGCAAAAGGAGGGGTACTCAGGGGTCCTCCATCCCTTCCCTCCCTCTCTCCTTCTTCCCTATATGGCTACCCCTGAGTGATCCTACAGTTAATCATATGCCCAAAATGCATATGATGGTAGGACGTCCTACGAATTATTTGTAGGATGCTGAGGCATGTCCGATAGGAGGAGAATAAGCTGGAGAAGCTGTATTTTATTCTTACCATGCATGATCGTACACTTTAGTATACCTAGCTTCCACCTCAAGTCTCTTGACTCGCTCACCTACCTCTGACTCGTCCAACCTCATATTGGTCAGGGAAATCATCACATGTCCTACAAACCTGTAAGACAATCACTAGACAGGCCCAAAGTAGGGGCCTCAGTAACGATGCCTCACAAAGTCGCCATATTGAAATATCTCGACGGTCTCACAAGAGAGAAAAGAGATGTGGGAGCAGTAAACACACTCTTCATCCAAGAAGATGCTTTGGGAAATCGGTTATACATGGGCACCAATACCGACGTGATACGCATCAGGGACGCCTTCGCATACAACGTGGAACCAACCAAATTTGAGAACATTCCAGCTTTAGTGATCGGCGGAGGCGGTACAGCAAGAAGTCAGTATATGCGTAGAGAAAGTGGATGAAAGCTAGTGTCATATATCTCGTGGGGATTCCAGCAAAGAATGCTTCAAAGTTGGAAGACGGCGCTGATAGTAGATTTCTAGGTCAACAGGGATCCTTCAGAGGCTGAAGCTGTAATGAAAGAATGTACAGCCCGCGGCTACGGCGACTCCTTCGTTCACGTCTCCACTGTTTCACAAGCGCAAAGTCTAGCAGGCTTCGGTGCAATCGTAGCCTGCGTACCAAACTTCACCCCGGTTACATCTGCTGAAATTGAGGCGCGGCAAGTTCTTGAATGCTTCCTGGCGAAGTTGCATAAGGGAGCGCTGCTAGAGATGTGCTACCATCCTACGACTTGGACAGAAATTGCGGAGGTAGGGAAACAGAATGGCTGGCAGACTGTGCTAGTGACGGAAGCGTTGATATACCAGGGATTGCGGTATTGGACCGGAAGGGCGGTAGCGGACTTACCGGTCGGGAAGGTGCAAGAAGTTATTGCCTTGAGGCAAGGTTGTGGATGTCAACTGAACTGGACATACCCATATACACTTGGTCAAATATGAGCGACCAAGCAAGCAATGTGTGAATTTGAAGCGGGTGATGTTACAATTCATTACGCTCCAGGGTGCCACTGGTCTAGATTACGCACTCGCCGCCATATCTCACGCACTGTCCTTCCTTGACTCTGTCGCCCTGTTTCCGTCGGCGATGATCTTGCGGGTCTGGTAGCCAGATACAACCGTCTGCCCAACTTCACTTCCTTAATTGGTGCACCAGCCCAGTCCTTCAGTGAATTCGCCGTTGTGACCAACCCCCCAGCTTCCTGTAAAATAGCAATACCAGCCGCAGCATCCCACTCCCAATGCCCTCCTTCCCACCAGATATCAAATGCACCCATAGCAACGTATACTAATCCAATGTTGCACTCCCTATACTTCTGACCCCATGTACCCTGCCTCCTTTCCCCTGCCTTCCTCCAATCTCGGCGGCCATATTGACAAAACTCTCAATCTTGAGATGCATATTGCCACCCGGGGTATCTCTTCTGCCTTTGCCCCGTTCACACGAAAAAAACACAACCACTAGGTGCTTTCGCAGGCATGGGTGGTATGGGATTGCGCACTAGTGGAAGACGTAGGGTTTCGTTCAAGAACGCGCCGCGACCAGAGCAGGACGAGAAGAATTGGTTCGTGAACGGCGCGTATATGACGCCAATGAGCAGTTTGGAATTGCGAATGAAGGCAATGCTGACGCAGAACATGGGGAAGAGATGGATGTAGTTTAATGTTCCGTAGAGGGGGTCGGCACACCATGTGGCTGAGGCGTTGATTAAGAAGTCGTGGGAGGAGCCGTTGCTATAGGATTCTTCGCCAACAAACCTAACGACTATGAACACGTGATTATATTATCAAAAGATCGAAGACGTACTTGTGCTTGGGGTACTTCTCAGCTATCGATTTCTTGATGAACGCCTTAACGTCTTCATCAGTCTCCGTAACCAAATCGACAGCATGCTCTTTCTGACCATGTTCCTTCTCTTCGCTTGTCGCACTCCACCATCGATTCTTAGTTGCGCAGCCTCCATGAGCATTTTACCCGCCTGCCGCCCCAAACGTATGGCAAACGTGTACATTTCATCTAGTTCCTCTCTTGATATGTCTGTCATGTTGATCGCGTGTTGTTGTGTACACAAAGAGTACCGGATTGTAATAATAGTAAAGCCATAGCGACTCTTCACACATCTAAGCCGACCGCATACACGAAGCACAAGGTAATGAAGACTTAATTGTCATAAATCCCGGTGCGCTCACACATACGAGCGTAGGGTTAGGGGATGCGTTAGCTGGAGTGGAGATATCATTTGTTGAGGTGCACATCAGTAATATACACAAAAGGGAGGCGTTTAGACATCACAGTTATCTGAGTAATAGCTGAGGCGGTAATCTGTGAGTAGAGAGTTTTTGGGTATGAACCTGCCATTGAGTTTGCAGGGAGATATCTTCGTGGGAAAAAGGAGAAGGCAAATTTGTAAAGGGTCCTGTGTAGATAGCTGTTATGGCGACAAGAAATGAATTGTTTTGGAATCGGTGTTTAAGGGATCTAGTGTTCGCCTGTAACACGTTCGATCTCAGTCGTGCGTTCTAGTGAAACCCTGCTTGATGTCCTGTCGTGCCTCGAGGTACGTCTGTAATGCCGTAATAGCCGGTAGCAGAAGCATAACAACACTCAAGGTTTGTCCAAATCCCCAAACATTCTCCTCGTCATCCTGAAGACTACAGAAATGCTTCAAGTCCTCTGGTGCTGCGAACTTCTGTGTCAGGACCAGGGTAGCGGACAAGATCGCAAGCAAGATCTGGACTATGAATGCAATGGCTGGATTGAAAAAGAGGTAGTATATGAGGCGTAGACCAAGACGTGCTGGGCACATGGTTCGATGGGAGAATCCTTTTTCCTTGTGTGTCGAGTCTGTCAAGCGGCGTACGAGGGCTTGTATTGAGCTCTCCGAAGAGGATAATGGTGAGTCCAGACCTTTGCCTTCTGGATCATGTAGAATGCAAACCAAGGCAGTCGAGAAGCCGATTAGGATGAGAAATAGCGGTACGAGGAACGACAGCCTTTGTACACGACTTCGTACTACGGATGTACCATCGTCACCTTCGATAAGACTGGACGGCATTGCGATGGCGGCAATCATGGAAGTGAGAAGAAAGAGGGCGAAGCATACGACAAGCGTGAGGCGGATCTTTGCGATGAGCTTGTACTTTCGGAAGTACTTTCGAAGCGTTATCAAGGCAGCGAGATGGGACGACGACGAGAGAGCGCATACGTAGAGGATGAGAACGAAGTGGGCACCTTGAACTCGAAAGGAGCCTTGCGCCACATAGAAATATACTGTCAGTACGGGAAATATGAGAGAAGTCCAAACGTACTTTGATCCACCCACTTAGAAGCACAGCATAACCCGTTATGAGTTGCTGGTCACCGAACCCAATGATGAGCGGGTCAAGAAACGGACGCCACGCATAGTGCTTCTTCCACTCATTCTCTAAAAAGCGCTCGCGGATATACGTGAGCGGCGCTCGAGGCGTGAAATGACCCTTCATGTCGAACGCTTGGTCGAGAAGCATAGCTAGGATGGAGGCAAATGTGGTCATAAAGCTTGCGATGACAAATGACAAGACAACCTGCAACGTTGTTAAATCAACATGGATTGAAGTAATCCTGATAACTCACACCGACGCCAGCGATGTCTGGCTCTGCTCCACTGGCACAATCTCCATTCCAGGCCGCAATGCTATCGAATGTGACCCAGGGCGGTGCCATGCACTAGCAAAAAGTCGGCAGCCAGACTCGGTGTGATTGAAGATCTAGGAGCCGCCAATGCAATGGAATGATAATGTATGGATTGCCCAAACTGGGCATTGCAAGATTTTCTTAAAGATGCTAAAGGCAATAGATGCGTGCGCAGATAGTAGAACAGGGTTTAGGTGAGGGGAAGTCGAGGAGAGAAAGAGGGAAGAGGGAAGATAGGTACGAAGTGATTTGAAACGACAAGTCTGTGGGTCCGGCGCACGTGTCATCGCGCGAGACAACTGTAGAAGAAGGAGTTACCACTGAGGCTCGCGGCAAACACCACGTTGCGAAGTCGTCAAAGCATGGACTTAAACGCCTCAGGCGAGATTCTAAAAAAAGTTTAGCTAGGGTAAGCTTGTTCGCCGGGTATCAAATACTATCTACACAACCTACTTCACTTCTGTTTACTCTTCGCCTTGACACGAGCAGCCAGCTTCTTGATATCGTCCTCGCCCTCTGCAGCATCTTGTTTGGATTTCTTCGCCTCTCGTTGAAGCTCTGGCTCGTTTCCGTCCTTGTCTTGCTTCCGCTTCTTACGACCCTCCTCTAGCAATGCCTTCATACCTGACGTCTCCTTGAACCTAGGGTTTGTAGGATCGATGGCAAACTCATGGCTCTCGTATAGCTTCGCGAAACGGGGATCGGTGGTGTCGATCTTGAAGTTGTCCTCTATGATGGGAGCGTTCTTCTTAGCTTTCTTGCCCTTCTTCTTAATCTTCTCCGACTTGACAATTTCGTTCATGTCGAAGTGACGCAACTTTGAATCGTCTTCATCCGCCATGAGCAGCTCCAGATTCGCACGTTCAGCTGCAGCAGCCTGATCTTGTTGCTCTTGTTCCGCCTTTTTCTTGGCTTTTTCGGACTTCTTCGATTTGGGCTTGGTTGCTTTTGCAGCTTCTTCAGGATCAGAGGCAAAGAAAGGGTCGTTAAATGGATCGTCGTCGTTCGTGTCCGCGAGAGCATCCGCCTCTTGCTCGACTGGAGCATCGGGGTCACGTCCGGCCTTCTTGGCTTCCCATCTCTCCTTACGTTTCGCCTTCCTTTCCTTCTCCTTTCGAATGTACTTCTCCATTGTGGTCTCTTGCAATGGGATTTCATTCTCAAATACATCACCGTTGCCGGTGCCGTTCGATAGTCCTCCCGTGAAGGTGATTTGCATCTCGCTGTCTGGCTTTGGAAAGTCGCGATCCCGTTTCGCAGACGCCTTTTTCTTCGTCTTTGAGGATTTGCCAGGAGCCTCCAGTCCCAAAGCTGCTCTGAGACTCGCGGCCTTGTCTGCCTTCGCTGCCTCTTCTTCATCCTCGGAAGAAGACGAGTCCGTGCCCAGGTATGCTTGCAGCTCGTTTTCGTCAATCTCCTTGCGCGAAAAAGCACGCTTCTGCACTTCCTTTCGTGTCGCGTCATCGGCGTCCCAGGTCAGCTTGACTTTTGAGTGTGTGAGCGCATCCGTTGAAAACTCGTTGGGTTTGTAACCGTCCGGCAGCTTTGCGCATTCGTCGTGAGGATCTTGATCGAAGGTTATACCGTCGGGAACGAATCGTAGGTCGAAAAAGTTAGCGCTTGTCAGGTACTCCCGGCCATCGAGATTGTCGTAAATGGACTTTGCGACTTTGGCAGAAGAACATGTAATGACGGCGTAATAGTATCGTAGCCTGTCAAGTTGGTAGGCTCGCAACTTGGTGGAGTCGAACTCTTCGCCGGTTTCATCTCCTTGCAAGTCTGCCCTGTTTTGTTCTTCATCGCCCACTTCTGAAGCGTCAGAGTCGTCGTCGAGTACGCTAATGTTGTTCTTGTCTTTGTTGGATGTTGATGCGAAAATCTCACGGGGTGGTCCTTCGATTTCTTCTCGCTGTAGCCGCTCCATACCGAACTCGCTGGGATATATGACAACATTGAGGATTCGCCCATCGGCCGGAACAAACGAGTTAGCTACAGCCATGATGTCGGTTGCGCGCATATTATCCCAGTCCATGTTCACAGCAGCCAACCGTGCCGAGATATCGCCCGTGGGCACTTCGTTGTCGTCACCCGCAAGCTCTGTCTGCTCCTCCAGCTCA
The DNA here is from genome assembly GCA_009289805.1 of Alternaria gansuensis. Classification (NCBI taxonomy): domain Eukaryota; kingdom Fungi; phylum Ascomycota; class Dothideomycetes; order Pleosporales; family Pleosporaceae; genus Alternaria; species Alternaria gansuensis. The sequence goes on along the minus strand of WBOK01000562.1, from coordinate 8,560 downwards.
GCCTCGTCCTCTTCGTCGCTCGAGCTTTCGTCCGACGAAGACTCGAGTCCACCGTCTCTGATGGGATCAAAGCCTTGTTGCTCCACCCTCTGCATTTCCTTCTTGACTGCCTTATCTCGCTTCTTGCCAGCCCCTTTCTCCAGCTTCAGCTCATCTTCATCTTCGTCGTCTTTCTCGTCACTGTCGGCATCATATAACCTGTCGATGACCTTTTTGCCAGCTTCTTTGGATACCTTTCGACCATACTTGTCGACTGTGGCCTTGTTGTAGAAGTCTGGATCGCTTCGCAATCGCGAGAATCGGGGATCGAGCTTGGTCTTGGTGTGCTTCTTGGAGGGGAGTCTGAACTTGGGGTCGGTTTCGAAGTTTGCGAATCGCGAGTCGCCTGGAGAAGCTTTAGCGCAGTGCTCAGTTGCCGCAATAAGCGCCACTTACTGGTAGACGCGCTGGCATTTGCGCTTTTTACTGGTATCGTCTGTCGCTCAGGAAGAGGCATTGTGAGGTTTGGGTGTGGATGTAGGTGTGGTTGGTGAGCAGTGGCGCGGCACTGGATTGGGGAGCTGAACTTTTCTGCCGGGCGGTGGCAGATCGGCGATGACACGGTTTAATTGGATGCTGTCTCGGAGGTAATCGACAGGTGTGGGATTCGGCAGCCGATCTGGAGAAGCTTTACCTGCGTCACTCTCAAGAGGGGAAATACATCACACGACGGCCCCGAAAGGGTTCCGCTGTCCCAACGACTTCCCCAGCTCTTGGTGAACCTGACGGTCTAATTCCTGCTTCAAAGATACACGTCCAAGCTGAACACCCCAGACACAACACCATGGCTCACTCCAGACTTCTCACGTAAGTCGAGCGCCTTTCGAGAGCTATCCAGCTTGAGCTTGTGCCTAATGCTCGGAGAGGTAGCTGACGCTGACACTTGCTTGCAGTTCCCGCAACATGACTCTGATCTCTTTGGCTTCACTCAGCAGTGGCTACTTCATTCTCAAGTCCAAGGCACTCGCCGACAAGCAGAGAGCCCGTGCCGAAGGCGACTATGCGGTCACAGTTGACCGGTCAGGTACGAAACTCCCATGTTACCCTGCTTGGTTTAGATGATGTATCCCTATTCCAAAACATCCCGCTATGGCGGAATGTACATTGCGCTGACTACAGGCTACAGGAGGCGGTATCTGAACATCTTACAATGTCATGATCTAGCAATGGCTTTGATGTTGCAGCTCCAGCATATGACTAGCGGTGTGCAGCCCGTTCTTTTGCGCAATGGCGTTCATCATATTTGCTGTTTCAAGCTTGGCGTCTTTCTCTACAACACCAAATACCATCAGCGGTACTCAATTCGCAGAGACACAACACTCGTTTGTATACTTGTATACCGTTACAAAAGGCAAGAGCATTGAGGGATTTACAGCACGTTCTGTCCAAAGTGTGTTCGCAGCGCATACAAGTCGTGTCCACTATTTGCACGATCACTTTGATGTCCGCTATACTTATATTCTGCGCGCGATGCGAAAAAGATAGGTTAATCGCTCCGAAAAATGATCTTATGCGCCGAACGCTTGTTCCAAATTACCTCGTACTCGGGTGACCCACGACCTATCCGGTGCTAAATATAACCCTCCTAACCCCCTTCAGCCTCTACCAAGGATACCCGGAAAAGCGATAAGAGAGATGAAAATAGCTTGACTGCCTTACGAACCGTCGGAGTGCCCAAGCCCGCCATTGCGAAGCCCAGCTCCACTTTGTCTAGTGATTACGAGTTCCTTGTCGACGGCCCACTTCTCAGCCTTTCGGATCAGCTTTTGCGGTCGTTGTTGTCAGCGCTTCCCAGGGTTTCAGCCAATAAAGTTGCAACCCATCAGCATTGAATATAGCGATCCTCGAATAGGGGATCAAGAGAGCCGTCCAGCCTTATGACACCGTTTTCGCTTATAGAATGACCCTCCACCCGTGCACCAGGATGGCAGAGCTGCAAAAAGATGCCTCCGGTCCCGGGACTTTGCTAAGATCCTACTCAATCGTCTCTTTGGTTTTGTTTGTGCGGCATCGTACACCTGTCGAATCTCATTCGCTTTTCCTTCTCCTCAACTGTAAGCTTGCCTATGTTTGGTGGTAATCCTTACCGCTTTTGATCTGAACGCACAACACAACCGCCAACATGGGATATTATGATGTCTCTGGGCGTGGAAGACAACAAACTAGGCAAGGAAAGGAGATGCAGATTATACCCCAAGCAAACGTTGTAGCGGCAGCGAGCCACGTCCGGGGATTGTTTGAGAACAAGAAATTCACCTATGCTATCATGGGTAGGCTTGCGATGCTCTGTCTTGGGCATAGATGCGAGATACGAGATGTGTTCATTGCGTACGACGACAAAGACTACAACCGGATCAAGAAAAAACTCGCAGCCGATCGACGGTATGCTAGACCGGCCCTTCTTAACGATGATTGACTGACGGTGACAGTATACAACTGCCAGAGGGCATGAATCCATTGTTCCCCTCCAAGATACTGGTACAGACTGGACCTAGCTTTCTTGACCCAGGATGTACAAGTCCGGCGACAATAGAAGTAACCCTAGTACCATCTGGTCAGTTGCCCTTGGACCTGTTGCTACCTCCTGCTAACAGTGCACAGGCTCGTATGAAACTCCATCGAACGGAACCCTTGCCAAAAACCTCGTCTTACTGAGCCTAAAGACTGATGGCCTATTGCGAACGTTCTACGGATTAAACATGCTATACCTTGTTAGGACACTACTTCACTTCTGCCAGGTTCGCGGCTTAACCTGGGAACCACGGAAGGACATTCACTTCCTATGCCAGCACTACAGAGATCAACTGCAATCGATCCGCAGTCAATTGAATCCACGGTTTATCGAACGATACTTCTTACGGACAGCTTTCATCAGCCAGCTTCCATTCGAAGAACAGCGCAGATGCTATAAAATAATCTTGGGACGGGAGCCTCCATCAACCAGCGCATTGACTCCTCCGGCAGCAGTAGGAAATCAAATCCGGTCTCAGTCCGCTTCTGGGCTGCCAAGATCCCACGGCATTTCTCGCGCCTCATTACCAGACTTCCTGTGTCCACCAGAGTCGCAGAAAATCAAGCCATCCCAGAGACATACAGCGCAGACGGTCTCGACGCTCGCAGAGCATACCAGGCTGTCTCCTAAGGAATTGTTTTCACCAAGAGTTTCACGGTCTAGATATCGTGTAGTCAGTGCTCCAAACAGCAGACGCATCAGTCCGACAGATCCTCAGTCTGGACCCAACTCACAGGTTCAGCCATCGTACACAAAACTTCCAGCCAAGCAAGCATCAATGCCAGGGCTGCGATCAAGCAAACTTCATACGGTCAATCCCGATGGAGAGGTCGTAGCACGCACACGACGCCCTGCAGAGATGAAAGACCAGACAGATAACCTGCGTCTTGTGGGACCACAAGGAGTCCACCAAGCATCGCCAACTTCCCGCAACCCATTACCAGCTGCGCACGAGGCTACCACGGCATCGAAAAATCCGCCTCTAGTCTTCGAACTCGACACGATCTCACCACACAACAATATCCTTGCAGAGCTCTCCGCAGACATCGATGCTGCGCTACAAGTCAGCAACTACCCTTGCACTTCTCCACCACTTGCGCTGGTACAGTCGCGCGACATGTACAGACCATGCGTCCCTAGCACACGGCCCGCCCCACTCAACATACTACCGGCAAGCTTGACAGTCGGCAACGCGTTTCCCCAACTCCCGTCCACTCCACCACACAACAACACACCCTCCGCCGGTCCGATGACGCACACAAACGGATTGAGATACTCCAAACAGTACTCACCGCCATCTTCGGCACAGGCACCGTACAATGTTCCTGCATCACCACCTCTTACGCCAGCACCGCTATCGGTATTTAAAGCGTATCAACCCAACACTGCACTTAACTCAGGACAAGCAAACCCTGTTTCACCACCCGACAATACTGGCATTGAACACGGTGCTCGGCCGATGAGCTTCATGCCGGGCAAGGATGTTGATGGCATGGGACATTATTTTGCTGCACATGATTCTCAGGCCTCGCACCACATCCAAGAAGAGAGCCAGAGTCTGGATCCGAGTAAATTAGCCTTTGAGTATCGGACAGCGTTGCCAGAGTTTGACGAAGGGTATGGAGGAAGATGAATTGGATTTTTTTGGATTTCCTTCACACACCACGTATTCTTTCCAAAGGCGAAAGTGTGGACAACATGTACATACAACCGCGGGGGCGGGGCTATTAGCATCTTCGCAACACTAATTCATAATGTTTAGAAAGCGGTAACGCTCAGCTAAGTAGATGACGGAGAGGGTATATACCACATCTTACAACGTTGAAAAATACCAAATTTACAGCGGGACATCCTCCATCACCTGCGTGGCGCCTTCCCTTGCAACTGTGATGATAACATCTCCCAGCGTTTTTGTCGAAAACCCTGCTTCCGAATACCGAAAGTAGTAATCCCACTTCCTCTTGAATACCTCGGCACCTTCGTCGTCCATGCCCTCCCCGCTCTTCTCCTTGATGAGCTGCGGCTTGATCTTCGCTTCCCAGTTGTCCAAGAATTCTTCCCGCCACAGGCGCAGTGCTTTGGCGTAGTGGGGGCCAATGTTTTCTATGCTGTCTACGACGAGCGATCCACCTGATGCGGTTTGTATGCTAGCGACGAGCTCCGATACTGCGGGGAGATGGCCTCCGGGGAAGATGTACCGACGGATGAAGTCGTCGGATTTGGCGTAGGCTTCGTAGCGCGCATCAGGCATGGTTATGCATTGGAAACATGCTACACCGCCCTCCTTCTTGAGCAGCTTGTCGATGCACTTGAAGTAGGTAACCAAATATTCTTTGCCTACAGCCTCCAACATCTCGATTGATACAGCCTTGTCGAAGGGTCCGGTTTCAGGTACTTCCAGACTTCGGTAATCACATAGGAGAACTGTGATATTGTCCGACATGCCGGCTTCCCGTATCCGCTCTTCTGCCAGCTCTTTTTGCTCAATTGAGAGGGTTAGGGAGGTAACTCTGCAGCCTGTCCGCTGTACGGCGCGCATGGCGAAGCTTCCCCATCCCGTACCAATCTCTAAAACGTGATCTGTGCCCTTGATGTGTGTGTTATCGATGAAGCGATCGAGTTTTCGCATTTGGGCATTGTAGAGGCTTTCGCTCGCGGAATCCGAGTTGGATTTCGGTAGCCAAATTGGGCACGAATACGTCATGTCGTGGGAAAGGAAAGCAGCGAACATTTCGTTGGAGATGTCGTAATGTGCGGAGATGTTGAGGCGCGCGTTTTTGAGGTTGTTGCTGCCTCGTACCAAGCCAGCGAGGCCAGAAGAGATGGCGGAGGTGAATGTTGAGCCATTGGATAGATAGTTGCGGTTCATGATAAAGAGCTGCGAGTGTAAGCTGAAAGCGTCTTCCAGGGCTTGCTGGATGTGAAAGCTCACCTCGAAGAATTTGGTCAGGTCCGGCGTGGTGAATTCACCCAACATGTAACTTTCTGCAAAGCCCTAGAATCTATCAGTTCGTGTTCCTTCAGGTCATTGGGAGTGTGTTGTAGCGCACCATGTCGGCGAACAGCGCCAATCGCACCCAGAACTTTTCGTCGAGCACATGAAGGAAAGCAAGTGGAAGGCCCTCTTTATCAGCACCAAACGCAGCAGAAGCCTTGCTTGAGCCGCCTTCAAATACAACCAGCTTGCCACGCTTCAAGTTTTGGAATTGCGAAAGTGTGCCATTTTTGCATAGAGTAACGAGTGGTGGCCAAGCTTGCGACGTCACTGGACTGAGCAGTGAAGACACAGCTTCCGTCACAGAGCTGTAGATTGCCATTTTCCTAAGGTATAGTTTTTCGAAATCGAAACTCAAACGTTCAATTGAAGACCTTTGAAGCAATAGCAACGAAACTGTTCAAATCCCAGGCGAGACGAGCGCGGTATTGATACGAGTTGCAAGAGCAGACGGCCGGTGCGTCTCAATCTGCTAGAGTTTGTATATACGATAGGAAGCTGTAGGGCGCGTGGGCGAGGAGTTGGTGCGTCAATCCTCTAAAAGCAATGCGACAATGGTATCGTGAAAGCGCTGGAAGCAAAACTGAGAAAGGAGTTGGACAACGGCACCGATTGTATTGTCACATGGCACCAGAGGTCGTTTTTCCAAAGTATGGCCGGATCGGCTGAAAGCCGACATGGTGCATCTGGTTGCGCCGTTTCAAAGCTATGCACTTGGCTGAGGTGCAGCACTTGGCTGAGGTGCAGTATCGGGGCGTGAAACCTTGCCGATTCGAGTGATCTATGACGCCGTCGATGCGCCTAAACATCGCAAATGGTGCGGGATTAGTGTACTTGCTATATGTCAGCAGAGGTTAAGTTGGTACGAGGCGTGTCAGATGTTCCAACAGTCGTATTCATCTCATTTTCTGGCGTCTAGTGTGTGTTTTCAAGCAATGCTGGAGCGGACAGATTATACAACGTGTCTTCATTCGCATCAGAGCCGGCTGAGGAGATCTCTCGAGGTGGATTGTGTGGCAGTTTTTTACTTGTTTGGCCAAGAAGAGGCTAACGTCCCTGGCTCCAGAAGGACCCTTTTGGACGGAAAGTGCGTGCGTGCAGCTTGCGAACGGCTTCCGCGACTGCCTCGAGCAGGTACGCAGCTAGAGTTGTTCATAACAAGAACCACTTTAGCTAAGGGTAGTGTAGTTGTAGCTATAGCTATAAATACGTTCACTACTAACTAAACCTACCTAGAAACCGCCTTGCTCGCTGGCTCTGATGACGTGGTGTGTGTGACTGTATGCAGGGACAGTGCGTTTCAGCCTTGCAGCGTCCGTGCACCCGCGATGACACGCTACGGCGCGTCGACGCGTGCTTTAACCACCCCATGCAATCGAACCAGAGACCTGTACGAGACATACTTTTGGGATTTGTCGCCTATCCGAATAAACCCCTTACTTTTGACGTCTATATCCCGTAATCATGCTATCAATTGTGCCCTCCAAACCTCAGAAATGCACACCAAACCTGCTCCCCGCACGGATAAACCACAACGGCCCTATAAACGATGCAGAACGATACTGGAACCCTGAGACAGATGACCAGGGTAGCTCATCAAAGCCCCGTGACACAGATATGAGTTCTGACACGATTTCAGGAAAGCGTCACGCACACTTCCGCGGTCGACACCTGTACGGCACCACGCTGCCCCTTCCCAAGAACTATACCGGCGCCATCTTACACGTTACCGACAAGCAATTACCGCAAAGTCGGACACAGTCGCAACACCAGCCTGCAGACGAGGACGACGAAGACGCCGAGGCGGAGGAGAGCATACCTGTCGAAGTCAAGATGGCGCAGCAAGTAGGAGATTTTGACAAAGTCATCGTCTGGGGCCATGGAGGTGAGGTGGACGAAAGTGGGGATGCTTTAGTTAGGGGAATGAACGAATGGGTTACATTTGCAGAGAGCATGCATGTGGATCATAATGAGCAAGATGAGGAGGGTATGAAGCCGGAGAGTAAGAGCGTCTAAGACAAAGTCTCGAAGAGAGAAGAAAAAAAACGTACAGGATCTCGACACAGAGAGGTAGCGTAGAGCAAGGGCGTTAAATAAAGATGCCCGAGATGATACAAAGTTCCGGTCGGTCGTGCTCAGAACAAATAGCATACAAGGTGCGACGCCAAGCAGCCCTCACGACTTGCGCGTCTCTGCGATGCTCATATCAAGTCCGTTCTCAATTTCCCCAGCGAAGCCCTGCATTGTCAGGGCAATCGTTGCGTGGTCGTGAGAGCCAGGTTAGAAGGTAGCAAGTAGGTGTTGTTCTAGGGGAATAGACGTGACGGGAAGGCTTATACTCCGTGTCATGGCAATGGGAGTTTCGATATTTTGTTCCCTGCCGTTTCCCAGTAGCATCGCAGTAGCCATGGTGTCATCTCATTCTTCTTGCCTCTAGCTTCCATTCTCAACTTCCAGCTTTTGACTCAATACTACCTACCTTTACGCCTCCAGATCGTGCCACATATTTTTTTCAAGATAAACAGTCATCAATTTGTCAAAGCCCAATTTGATCTACAATCAAAGTAACCAGTCGTTGTTACCTTATTTTTTCAAAAAAAAATCCGATCAGGGTTCGTTTCGGTTCGGTGCAAATCGCCCCACTCCCAACAGCCTTTTTACCGTATCCGTGCGCGTATGCAACATTTTTACTTAGGCTGGCAAATGGGTTAAGGGTACCCACGCTTGGGTATAGGTTGGGTTGGGGTCGCACGGACCAGTGGTTGTGGTTGTGGTTGGGTCGCACGGACGTGTGGTTATGGTTAGGTTAAGGTTATATTAGCGTGGGTTGTGGTTAGGTAACCCACAGGTTATAGACAGGGGTCAATTAGTGCTTACTTAGCTGAGGTAATCTTATATCAGCCTATCTTATCCAATTATCACAGCTATTTAAGCTCGGCCATATACTTTTCGGCCACATATACTTTTCGGCCACCCAACCAAAGCAGCCACACAAAACAAAGTCGCGATTTTTG
>WBOK01000561.1:0-31419 GCA_009289805.1 Alternaria gansuensis | reverse complement strand
GAGTTATGACGCGATTTGTGTAGGTGGTAGTTTGGTGGGGTGGCTCAAAACATGAACTGGCTCAAAACGCGCACGGACACGGTACATTTTTTCTAAGAAGGATATTTATAATAGCGTTACTATTCTTTTATGCATGGCCATCCTAGATAGCTAGCCGTAGCGGGATAGCAATTACGTGATCAGCGCCCCGCGCGGATTATTGCCTTCTGACGTGGTGGCTAGTTGACCCTCAACCCTCTATCCGCGCGTTAAGGAGAGAATTCTTCTTGTTACTTGTAACAAATGCCCTAGTCTATAGTAATAGAGCACTCATTAGACTAGATAAAGCGTTCACATTGCCTATTGTTCTATAGGCGACGCTCCCTAGCCTATTTTAGACGTGCTGTGCGCTGTTCTAGAGTATAGAACAGTCTTTTTCGGGCTTGGTAACATTCCGAGGTGGACGGTCATAGCGGCCACCACCATCATACAGTGCCACCTGAACACCAAAACCACCACCAAACTTGAGGCTGTAGAGCCTTACACAATAGCTACTATCGCAAGTTTCTTTAGTAGTGAGATCTAGAGGGCTTAAATAATATATATAGCTATAGAAATTAAGTTAGAGTTTAAATCGCGCGCCTTGTGTGCGAGGTAGTCGCTAGTTAAGCTGTAACACTACCCTAAGGCTCTCTACTACTTGTAGGGCTCGCAATAGGCCTCTTTTTTTAAGTATCCTTTTTAAGAGCCTTAAGGCTGCTCCTCTTACTCTTTTAAGAAGTTTTTATAGATTATTAGAGTAGTTTTGTAGCCCTGCGAGCAGCTGCCCTAGAGGCCTGTTTAGCAGCCCTCTTAGCTTTCTCTTTCTCTTTTACTAATTAAGCTGCAGCCCTTGCCTATTGCCTTATTTTTTTCTTTTTTGCCTTTACTTACCTTATCTTCTTATAATGCCTATTTATCTTAGCTTTTTAGTATTGTACCTGCTCTTCCTTGCGCTCTTAGAGTTGTTAGTAATTATGTGCCTTCTTTACCTTCTTTAAAGACTAGACTATAGCTCTACTCTAGTACTTCTTAAGCTCCTAAATTAGAAAAAGCTTACCTTATTTTTTATACGTTTTCTTATTAGTCAAAGCCTTGCATAAGCCTTAAACTTTATGCTTAAGAAAAGCTTTTTAAGTTAAAATTTAGAAATAAACCTGGCTTAACTTGTAAGCTTATTTATTACCTTAATCTTTTACTACCTTGCATAGTAGGCGTCTAACTTTTCTTTAGTTTAAGGCACTTAAGCCTAAAGACTTACTATTACTTAAAAAGCTCTTAATACTAAACCTTTTTAATATAACCTTCAAATTAAAAAGTAAAAGGCCTATAGCCTTAAAGGCCTTTAGGATTGTTACTTCCTTAAAGGAGGCCCACTAGGGTTAGTGGAAAAGAGAAAAAAAATATCTCTTGCTAATTTAAGTAAGGCCTTAGTTTCTCTCTAGAAATCTAGATATCGTAGCCTATTAGTTAATAAGAAAAGCTTAAATAAGGTAACATTAAGAGACTACAGCGTATAGGTTAAATAAAGAGGATAAACTGCGAGGAGAATCTTGTTCTCATTACAGTACCTAATAGAATCTATATAAAAGTAAGATTTATAGCTGTCTAAAATTAGAAATCGATAAAAGAATTAAGCCTTTACTTTAGCATTATAATTAAATACTTGTTTAAGCTACGTAAGACTAATACTATTGTTTGTTTAGCTAGAGAGTAATAAAGTAATTTAAACTTAACAAGTTTAAGAATTTAAGGCTTATCACTAGGTGTTCTGTATTAATTCTAAGGTAATTGAATATATAAAGGTAGGCGCTGAGTAAAATTTATTAGTATAGATGCAGGCTAGTAGTGTTATTTACTCTCGCGAGCTATACTAAATAATACTTTTTTCTCCCTGCTTATATAAGGGCCGACTAAAGATCTTCTTTAATTTTCCTACGATACTAAGGAGGAAGCCCTTTTTATCTATATTATATACATATCGCGCCTTAATGTAGTACTGCTTAATTTTCTCGCGTAGGAGATTAAAGTATAGACTTTACTGCCTCTTAGAACTAGCTTTGTAGTAATTCTTATTTATGCCTGTTGTCTATCTTAAGGTAAGCTTATTAGAGTACTAGTAGATAAAGCAATTAACCTAGTATACTCAAACCTCTCTCTACGCAATCTATAAGGCGAAATTTTATATTATAGCTTGTGCAGGTATAAGACCTTGTGTAGTAAGCTGCTTTATATACTGTAGAAGCTTTTGCTCTTGTTGTAGGTGAATAGCTTAGCAGTTCTTATAGTAGGTAGCGCGCGAGGTTGAGAGGCCCTAGTGTTTTTTTAATAGCGCTACAATCATAATCTTCATAATTTAGCAATAGCTAAATTGTTTTTTAGGTTCACGTAATTTAATTGCGTCAATTGCAGCCTTAATTAGAGTTATATTGGTAGAGTTATCGCGTGTTAAAGTTAAGGTGCTGTTTTGTTAGGATAGCAATGTATGATGGTAGTGGCCGCTATAACTGTCCACCTCAGTATACCGTGTCTGTGCGCGTTTTGCGCATGGTCGAGTTTTGCGTACCCCACCAAAACAACTATCTATACTCAACCAGCTATAACTCTACTAATATAGATCTAATTCAGGAAGCAATTAATAAAACTAACTCGCGCGTACAAGGCGTATCTTTCTAATATATAAAGTTTATGGAAAAGTATAGTATAGTACGCTTAACTTAAACGCGAAGGCACTAAAGGCAAAACTAATTACACTAACTTGCCTACTTACTCCTTTACTTACACTAAGAAACTAAGCTTTTATAGTTTATTACTATGCTTACTAAGTAATATATACTACTTACATAAGTCATAATACGCAACTTTGCTTTATTTTTAGCTAGTAGAAAGGTTTTAGAAAGCTAGGTCACTTACTTTATTAACAGAAATCCTACTTATTTTATTTTATGCTAGTAAGTAGAAATAAATTATAATTGCTACAAAGCTAACTGAGAGGCTAAATATAGACTATACTTTAAGCTACTATATAAGAAAATCCAATAAAATATAATATAAAGCCTTTTTAAATCTTTAATATAAATGAAAAAGGCTTTATAATGAGAGTAACTAACAATTTGAAACAAGTGTTTAATAATATAAAATATAACTAAAAAGAAGTTAGGGCTACAACTAAAAAGAGTAATAAAAAGTAAGTAACAATCTCAGCCTGCGTTTATTTGGAAAATACAACTCTGTTTTTAGCTTTTATCTTTTAGTTAGCTGTTAGAGCTTTAAAACTAAGCTAAGTTAAAAGATATTAATAATAACAAAAAGCACTTAGTAGTTATTAGCTTTATTTCCCCCCAGCTAGACTAATAGTAAAAAAAGGCTTCTTTTTTCTTCTTTAGAGGGGCTAGAGTATTGCTTTTAAAAAAAACACTATTAGAAAGTTTTTTAGGTAACTAGAGTCTACTTACCTAATTTTAGAGTTATCTTTTAAAGATTCTATAAAGTGGCCTTTAGTTTAAATACAATTCTAGCTTTCATACTTAGTAGAAATAATTAGCTTAAAGTAGAGACTGTTATACGCTGTTTTGTGCAAAATTAAAGTAGTAAAAAAGTAAAAAAGCTTTCTTAAAGTCTTTACTATATCTTAGCTTAAAATAGTATTCTTTGTAAAGAGATATAAGGCTTAAAAGAACTCTTTTAGTTATAAGAAATACTAAAAGAAGAGCTATACTTTGCAACTTAACAATCTTTAGGAGTACTATAGTAGTGCTGATTTCTAGTTGCCTAGGAAGGTTTGTTAGTCTTAGAACAACAAGGTAGCTTAATAATACAAACAATGACTACTCTAACTTTAAAAAGCTAAAAGATCTTACTTAAAAAAGCAAGCTTAATTATATAAGGCTTAACAAGCTAAGAAAAGTCGTATTATAAGAGAGAGGCTTAAGGAGGTAGGGTAGAAAGAGAAAGCTAAAAAGGTAGCTAAAAAAGAGTGTTAGACATTAGCTTGCAACGCTTAAAAAGCTATACAACTGTTCTAATTAGGTAAGCGCAAGGCCTTACAAGCCTCTACTTAAAAGTAAAAGCGTTAAAAATATGTTATTGTTAATATATCTTATGTTAAAACTAAAGTAGCTGTACGAGCTGCCCTAGCGCGCACCACCCGCCGCGGGCGTAGCGTCAACTTACGAAGTAAATATAAGTAGCACAAATTAATTACAATGATATATATACTACAACTTGACAAAATCTCACGATACTAGCTATTGGTAGTAGCTCTACAGCCTCATTTTTCTAAAATCTTTATGTTAGTGGGGTGCGCAAAACTCGACCATGCGCAAAAGGCGCACAGACACGGTAACCGTGCTAGTAAAAGACGCGGTGAAGTGCAGCGTCTAAGATCTTAATTTAGAGCTTATTAGCAACTTAACGCTAGCTTTAACGACGCTGTTCAGCTAACAACGTTGCGGTATTAACAAAAAGCTTCTGCGTCGTCTTTAGTATAGTAAAGTGACCTTTACAATAGGCTCGGTGCCTTAAAGGTGAGGCTGTACACTAGAGGGCGCGAGAAATCGTTCGTTGAGCGTATTGAGAAACGTAGCCAAGCTTAACTGCGATTTGGCGCTAATTATAGCCCTCATTGCGATACACATGAACCGCAACGAGCTCGTTACGCGTAAGGTGTCGGCGGGGGGTTCTTATAGTCGTGAGCATGCGTTTGGGAAGAGAAAATAGAGTATAATACGTTGTTGTACGTGGTGTAGATGTGGTTGAGATAAGGATATTTGCGAGGGGGGGGGGGGGACTGTATATGCTTGACTTCCGCCTTACAGCAGCGTTGCTGTATTATATATGTTAGTTTCTATTATTTATCTACGTTCTTATCGAATATTATTCATTATTAATAGTGACATAAGTTCTTGTCAGAGAAGGCCTAGGCAACCTTTACTACATATATACGACTATCTTGCGCTATAATAAATATTTCCTTAACTTTACTTACCTTTTAGTTATTATAGCGTAGTGGTGCAGGGCTGCGTTCTAACATAACAATTAGTAAACTGTTGACGTGGCAAGTAAAGAATATAGCCGAGGTTAAGACCGAGGCTAATAGTTCTATTCCCTACAAGGTTAGATTTAGCATAAGCTGGCTATATAATAAATTATCTGTTGCTGTTATTTGTTATTAATTATAGTACCATGAAACGTTAAGACCGCAACCTTGCTTCTCGGTGCTTTCTTCCTTGTTTATCTTTCCACACTATTTCTTAATATAAACTAGTGCTTACAAGCAGTATTACTTCTTAAAAGGTTCTTTAATTGCTTAATCTTAATTTTTAAAAGTAGGCTAGTGCTTAAACATTACTATTATTTTTAGTTCTATTGCTAAATCTTTTTACAAAAAAAAGACTAGTGCTTAGATATTGTATGTATTCTTTCTCTCCTTAATGTTTCCATATTATTTAGTGCTTAGATGTATCCTCTAATACTTTGATTAATTACAAGAGGCTAGTGCTTCTGAGTCATCTTACTCCTTATTTATATATTTTAAAGTTTTAGTAAAATTTTAAATACTATATAAGTTCTTCTTTTGTTGCTGCGTCTCGAGGGCGGAATTTAAACTATCGCTCCTCCTTCGCCCTCGTCTCTCTCCATACCTGTTTATCGCACATAATCTTTCAACCAACCTCTCTTCGTAAATATGAAGTTATCTATTTACTCGCTCGCCTTGACATGCGGAACTACTATCGCTAGTAAATGCGTATCAGTCCCAACACCTGCGGGTGCTGCCCACGATAATTGGGCACCTAAGTGCACCGATGGACCTAACGACGCGGCGTTTATACCCGGGCAGGCAACCTCTTTTAGATGCGAGAACGATAAACTTCATGTCGACTACGATTCAGACCAAAAAACTCTAAGCATCAATAGCTTGTCATTGAGGCTGATTGTTTACATTAAAACAAACATCGGAGAATTATCCTACTGGATCAACGGTCGTGATACATGCACAACTAAATTAACAATTACTAAGATAGAAGAAATTAAAGTATGGAGTCGTTAGTAGCTAAAAATGTAGAGGAGGAACTTATCTAATTGTACACTGGCAAACAATTACCAACTATTTCCAACCACCTGCGTAGTGCGTATGTTGTAAGGATAGCTAATTAACATTGTACTACACGTTACCATGTTTTATTAGCCATTTAATACACACGCTTTCTACTTGTATACTAGTTGATATCTAATACTGTGTTCGTGCGCGAAATGATCATGTTCAAACGATGATCACTCTAATAATATTAAGATTTGAGAAAAATTACGTCCTAGAGCCACAACTAAAAGCTAGCATGTGGAGATTTGGAAGGGTTGTAGTATATATAGTATTATAAAGAACCTGTGTTACTTGTACTTGTTTAGTAAGGTGACGTTACGCTAGTAGTAGTTAGTGCGCGCTAGAGCAGTTAGTGCGCGCTAGAGCAGCTAGAGCAGCTACTTCAACTTACATGTAAGATAAATCAATAATAACTCGTTTTTAAAACCTTCTCAAACTCCTTTATTAGTCGTAAGGTCTTACGGCTAATTTATTAAAATAGTTATATAGCTTTTAATGTGTGGTAAGCTTCCTTCGAGCATTTCTTTTTAGCTACCTTTACAGCTTACTCTCTCTTCTATACGTTTTAAAGCTCCTTACTTTGTATACGCGTTGTTGTAGCTTCTTTTTTTAAGAAGACTTGGTTAACCCTAACGATATATACTGTTCTACACAATAATTAGCTAATTACATATACCTATTTGTGTTTGTTATTGCGTAGTTGTGTAACGCTGCATTCTGACATTCTTAAACCTTATATTATCATTGTTATCAAGCTTGCTGTTTTAAATAAAGCTTCTTCATTTTGTAAAGTTGTAGTTATCAATATTTTGATTACTATGCTACTGTATTATTTTTAGCTAGAAATTATAATACTTAGTATATCATGAGGGCATAGTATAGATTCTATTTAGATAAGGCTTACTAGAAATGAGTGGGCCTTGAAAAATAGTTTACTAAGTAGCAGCTCTTGTATTGATAAGTCTTGTATTAATTAGCAATTATCTACTTACTTTATAAAGTTATCAAGCTATTAGGAGGTACAAATTTCTAAAACGCCTTCGGCACTACGATTGTACTAGACTAGTAACGCAAAAAGTATAATAAGCTAGTATAAGTATTAGTGCTTTGTCAAACTTGATTAACATCTGATAAACTAAGCAACATATTTAGTTTTATGGTATAAGGTAAGTCAGATAGTTATTCGAAAAGAAAAAGACATACAGTATTCTCAAGAAGATTGAATCAAAAATAGCTTAATAGAGAAGGGTGACAAAAAGAAAAAAAAATCAGAAAAGGTATTATTTCTAAAGCTTCATATTTTCATAACAATAAGGGCTAAACCAAAAAGAGTTGGTGATTCGAAAAGCCAAGAAATTCTTCTTGAAGATAGGCTGCTTAGTAAGCTGCTTTGTTAACACAGTTGCGCCTGTAATCTTGCTTAAAATACAATAGATAAAAATTCTAAATAGATTTTAGTATAACTTTTTATTGAACCTGTAAGAATAGCTAACAAGAAACTCAGTTGGATGACCTCACGCAAGCATGACGTAAGCCTATTCTTAAAGCCTAGATTTTATCTACTTAGAGTATAATTAAAGGGTAGACAAAATAATAGTTACTTACGGAAGCGCTAATTACGTAATAGCTTAGTAAGCGTATAGTATCTAAACTCTTTTTACACATTCAAGACATACTTTATTCAAAGTAACTTGCTTTTAACCTATAATTATCGTTATTCTAACTAGGTTGGCAAATGGGTTGGGGAAACCCATACTTGGATTGGGGTTAGGTTAGGGTCGCACGGACTAGTAGTTGTGGTTGGGTTGGGGTCGCATTGACCAGGTGGTAAGGTTAGGTTGTAGTCGCATTGACTAGGTAGTAGGGTTAGGTTAGGGTCGCACAGACGTCTGGTTGTAGTTAGGTTAAAGTAGTTAAAGCTTATAGTAGGTTAAGTGGCTTCCGCCTTTTAAGACAACCTTTTAATGTGACTACACATTTTGAAGACTCATTTTTAGTAAAAAAAGATTTGTTGCTAACAACAGGTATCTAGGCTTATGCCCCTTTATTTAGCATTACTAGCACGTAATTAGTATGTCGCATGTTTAGATAGAAATAAAGAAAAGTAAGACAAAAACGCAAATTGCTCTCTAACTTAACACGCCTTATTCTGCTTCTATTCTGCTTATGCTGCCTATACTGCCTACTTATATTAAGGCTTTACTTCTAGGTACTCTTAGACAAATTATAACAGCAGCACTATTATTACTTTGCTTTCTAACCTATACATGCAGTATTAGAACGCCTACTTTTTTTTTTTTACTTTTTTCTTCTTTATTACTATTTTAATATTAAGTAACACCTAGCTTAACTAGTTAATAGTTTTTTTACTTTGTGCATGCATAATTAATAGAAGAAAAAGTTACTAAAGTAGAGTATTTTAAGTATTTTACCAGTATTTGCAAACAATTTATAAATGTTAGATCCTTTTATAATTAGCTAAGTTAAGGCTTAATATTTTTTTTTATAAAAAGATATTGCAGATTCTAGAGTTCTATATAAAAGATTTAATTATAAAGTCCTTTAAAGGCTAAGTTTATAGATGCTTAATAAGCATAGATATCCGTATAATTAGCTTAAGCTAGACTAGTTTAACGGCTAGGCGTACAATAAAAAACTTCTTATTTTTAAATAAAAGTTAAAATTAAGAGAATACTTATTGCAAAAGTTGCACGCTATACTATAGTGTAGTATACTATATATAAATTATTTGTAAGCAGTGCTATTTAAGAAATAAAAACAAGTAAATAGGAAGCAGTAGCTTTATAAAGTATTATAGGCTCCTGATATAGTGTATACATTTTCTCTCCTTTCTTTATTACATTATATTGTAATCTTATTATAATCTTACTGTAATCCTATTGTTAGCTATAGGCTAGCAATCGCTGTTAGACACGTTTTAACCAGTGTTTTTTTTTACTATTTTAGCAAATTTTTTAACCCTAATTATTGCTTAGTAGTCTAAGCTTTCCTTCTAGAATATTTCTACTAACTGTTTAAATCTCGTTGACTACACACAATCTTTTTTTTTTCAACTTTTGCGATTAATTAGTAGAGGGTAGCTGCTTTTCATTTTTTTGGAACTCTATTGTGACTACAACAACAACCACTACCTTTAACACCTTGAAGACTAAATAGTAGGTTAAGTCATATGTTAGGTTATAGTTAGATTAGGGCTAAGCTACAGTATTTATTACTAATTGTCTGTAAGTTATTAAAAAAAGACTTAAAATAAATAGACATGTTATAAGAATAATCTAACTTTACTATAGTTAATTATTATAGCTTGTTAAAACAGTCGCGCTTAATGCGCTGCTGCTTTTATAGCTAAGGTAGAGAGTCTTTATCTGTAAGCCTGTTATCTTCTACTATTTCCTCCTCTAGACTAAGTAGACTGTCTTAAGGCGCTAGAAGCTTAAGTAGATTAATAATCTTGTTACATAGTGCTTTAGCACCGTCTATATTCTATATAGAGATTCCCTGCTCTTCTAGATCTAGGGGGATTGTATCTTTAAAAACTATAATCCGCTGTATAGTTAAAGCTAAAAGTTAATATCTTAAATTACTAATAACATCCGTTGCAGTTTTAAAGACGCGCTTAACACTAATATTAGTAATTAGGATTGCTAATATATCCTTTGCGACTTAAGCCAATTATAGATAAGTAGTTTTATAGTCTTGCTACTACAATAAGATATTAAAACAATGTCCTTAGTTTAACATATAGAGGGCTAGAGTAAAACTCTTCTTTTTATGAAGTACGGCTATTTACTTATTTTATTTCCTCTATATTAGAGTTTTAAATTAAACTAGAAAAGCTGCTAAAACGTAACAGAGGAGCTAGCCTTTAAAACTATTTACAGCTAGTTTTTCTTTGAAAAAAAGAAGTTAAGGCTAGTAAGTTATATGCTCTTTTCGCGAGGTTATATTAATTAAAATAGTTTAAAAACTATTAGCAATATATATGCTGAAATTAAAAGTCCTATATAGTATCCTAATTAGCTATATAGCACTTTTGTTGAATAAACAACTATAATAACTATACTTTATATACTGTAAGCCTTTAAGTTAGATTAGGAATAGCTGCGCAGTTAAATAAGAACCTTTACTTAGCTTATATTTCTGCGTAGTACTTGCTTAGTTATGCCTCGCTCATGTCTATAGTAGCTTATACTATTACAGGCTACTCTGTAGTGCGACTTTCTATGTCTTTATTAAAATTGTTAGACATTAAGTCTATGAAATTAAAAAGATAGTAATATATAAGCTAAATATATTAGACTTGCAGCTTCTAGTTTTCAATTAGAAAGCTTATAGCGTTCTTAAACTGCTTTAGCATCTTTGTAATAACCTTAAGATAGCGCTACTTAATAGAAGAGATTAGAGACGCTTAAGGTTGCAATAGTTAATCTCTCTAGTATTGTTTGAAAAAACAATAACTGTAGCATAAGTCTTGTATTCGTGGCGATGCGGAGGTGCGAAGGTTTTGGTGTTCTGATTAGTCAGACCCAACTGTCAGCATTTTTACCAGCCTAAGCATAAGTACTTCTTTTTCTTGCAATTTCTTGTACTAGCTACTTTTAAATATATTTTTAGAGTTTAAGCGCGCGCTTGTGTATTTTATATATTGAGTTCTACTTAGTCTTTACATCGCAAATAACAAAAAGATGTTCTTTTAGTAGTAAGTGTTATTAAGTAGCAAGAAATTATTTATACTACTGTGGTAACGTGTTAATAGTAGTGTAAATAGCTTAGATCTAAAAATTTGTTAAGATATAAGTTAATATTATAAAAGTACAAATACTCTGTAAAGTGAGTTTACAAAGAACATCTTTTGTTTAATTTCCTTAATATGTTACCTCTATAAAACATCTCTAGGCCTAATCTCTATATTATCTGTTGGAGATTAAGCTACTTAGCTGTTTCTCCACAGAATCCAGGTGCTCAAAATCACACCTGGAATCTACAATCAACCTACAATCAATTAATTACTAGAAGCTATTACGCCACTAGTACCACTTATTATTGTTATCAATTGATCTACAGCAACTACGCAATCTATTACGTGAGAATACATAAGATTGCTAGATATTGCATTATCTACTACGCAAGCTATTGCGTAAGTACAGATATTTCTAGAATGCAAGTAACAGGTATATATAGACTGTAGCTTGGCTTGTAGTTAGAAGAGAGAGTCAAGAGAATAACAATATTTAATTGAGCAGTTCTACAATACAATAATAAGACTCAAATTACTCTCTTCCCCTAATCTCTATATTTATTTCTCTTATCTTATTGTTCTACTTCCGCACCTCCTCAATTGTCTACTACAAACAAGTAGAAGGCAGAGACCTCTACCTCTGAGTTGATAGTAGAACAAGCAACCATACCTGGAGATTGAATCTGCAACAGGTTATAAGCCCGGAGGTCAATTCGCAATAGGTTATTAGCCCGGAGAATCTATAAAGGATCACGCGATAGGACGGAGAATCAATAAAAGATCACGCGATAGGACGAAAGATTCGAGAAATTTCTATTTGCTTGGATCGCGAGCACACGTAAGAACTAGTACTATTTGAAGCTAGTTTCTTAGCAAGAGCTAGGGTAATTACAACACAACTCAACAACGCTAGTTAGAGAATCTAACTAGACGAACAATTGATTTGTAGCAAGGAGGATCCTGCTATTAAAGTCTTTTTGGTTTAAGAGTAAACCAAGGCAAATAAGCTAAAAAACTCAAAAAGGTTAGGAGTAAGCCAAGGCTACAAGCTAAGAAACTCCAATACGCTAGTAACAGAAGATCAATTTGATCAGCAGCCAAAGTTCTTCATAGTAAGGACAGTAACTGCAGCTGTACTAGGCGTAAAATTGATTATTATCTACTTAGCCAATTATTCTAGGCTTAGGCTAGTAGATTAAAATGGCTGATAACAGTATTTTTAGAGTGCCTAAGCTTAAAGACAGCTCTAACTACAGTATATAGGCACTTAGGATTTAATTAATCCTTGTACAACAAGATGGCAGAAATATTATAAAAATTAATCCTAGTAAATTGACTGAAGAGAACTATCCAGACAACTATTAGACGCTTAAAAACTAAGAGGCAAAAGCCCTATTAAAATTACGTCTTAGCCTTAAGGATAGACCTCTATTACAGTTAAAAGATATTGTTAATCCCTATTTTCTCTGGAATTATCTAGAAAAATTGTATTCTTAAAAGGGATTTAGTTCTAATTTTTTAATGTGTAGAGATCTTATCAATACTACACTACATTAATGTTAGAACAATGTAGAAACTTATCTACAAAAGGTTAATAGGCTAGTTTTAAGCCTTAAGACTAGAAAAATTAAATTGCCTACTAATTTCGTCGCAGCTCTAATACTTAATAATTTAAATTTAGAATTTAACCACTTAGTTACTGCGATTACTTAAAGCTTTAGATCAAATGAAACAATTAATCTAAAAGCAATGTGCAGCTAAATATTAGATGAGTCTAGACGTCTAAGAGCCTCAAAGAGTAGCTCTAATTAGAAGGGCTACAATTACAAACATAATTAATATAGATTAGAGAAGCTATATTAACAAAAAGGCTACCATAGCTTACTAGCTCCTTAATGTTAGGACGTAGAAATGTCCTTATTAACTTAAAAATTAAACAGAAAAAAAGGTTAAAATACAATCTATAATTACTG
Organism: Alternaria gansuensis; assembly: GCA_009289805.1. NCBI lineage: Eukaryota > Fungi > Ascomycota > Dothideomycetes > Pleosporales > Pleosporaceae > Alternaria > Alternaria gansuensis. The sequence continues at coordinate 18,569 of WBOK01000561.1, read as the reverse complement.
TAAGAAACTGGAACACTTAGAAAAGAAATGCTAGATAAAAGACCATAGCAAAGCTCTAAATAGTTCAATTAATTAGAAAAATTAAGTAAATTAGATATCTAATATATTAGATAATTCTGAACATGCTCTTTTAACTATAGTATGAATAGATTAGAAGATTGCTAATATTAATACTACTAGATCCACAGAAATTATTAAGTGGGTACTAGATAGTGGAGCAAGTGCGCATATTTGCTACAACAAGAATTTATTTTATAAACTTTATAGTGTAAGCAATACCTATATTAAATAGGGTAATACAGCTACACTACTACTACTAATTGCAAAAGGTAACGTTTATATTACTTTTACTAGCACATATACATCTGTAGTGCTAAAAGACATACTCTTAGTACTAGACTTTAAAGTAAATTTACTTAGTCTGTACTAAGCTGTTTAGAGAGGAGCTAAATTTTAATTTACTAAGGCTAACAGCCTAATTATTTAATTTAGTAAAATACTAGCTAAAGGGCAGTCCCTTAGAGAAATTGCTACATTTACTACAACTAGTAGTATTAAAAGCAATTAAGCCTATGCAGAAATTAATAACTTAGAAGAGACTAATTAAATTAATTAAATAGATTAAATATCTCTTCTGCATAGACGCTTTGGCCATATTAGTAAAACAAGCTTAAATAAGCTTAGTAATAATACTTTTACCATAAAATTAGAAATAAAGACTAGCAAAGCTTTTAGCAACTGTAAGATTTGCTTGAAAAGCAATTTTGCTAGCAAGAGTAGCAGAGATCTAATAACAACACTAATAAATGAATTTGGCGATCTTATATACTGCGACCTAGGAGGACTTATTAAGCCAAAAACTAACAGAGGCTATGGGTAATACATCACCTTTCTAGACTACAAAACTAAAAATCAAGAAGTTAATCTTCTTACTTCTAGATTAGAGCTTTAAAATCCAGTTAAAGCCTTTATTAAAAGGGCTAAAGTACAGGATAAAAAACAGATTAAGCTTATTTAATTAGCTAATAAGCATAATATACTAGATCTGCAAAAGCTCTTAAATAGAAAAGGATTTCTATTATAATTTACTCCTCTTTATAATCTAGAAGGCAAAGGCGGTGCTGAAAGGATTAACAAAACGCTATTTAACAAGATAAGAGCTTTACTTTTTAAGTTATAAATGCCTATAAAGTTGTGGTCAGAAGCTTTACTTGCAGCAGTATACTTATATAATAGGACTCCTTATAGTTCTATAAACTACTAAACGCCTTTAAAAGCTAAGTATTGCTAAAAACTAAATATTAGCAATATTAGAATCTAGGGATCTCTAGTATACAAAAAGGAGCCAAAAGAATTTCTTAGCAAACTTGATTTTAGAGTTAAGCCTTATTATATTACAAGCTACCTTAGCAATAATTTATATTGCCTTATTAATCTTAAATTAAACAAGATATTAACTGCAAGAGACGTTAAGATATGAAAGGAGTATTGAATAATTTAGTCTCCTCAATTTAAAATTATAGTTGAAAAATAATTGAGATCCTAATCTAATTGATTAGGATAAACAAGCAAACAATTAGAATAATAAATAAAAGCTCTTAAACTTAATAAGAGTAATAAGAAGAAATCTAATTGTTCTAATAAAAAACAGAGCTAGATTATTATAATTAGTTCTAATAACAGAAGCTGCTAGTTTTAAAGACATAATCCTAGAAGATATTCACTTTACTTTTAAGGACGTAAATGATTCTAGGAACTTTTATCAAGTGCTTAAACACAAAGATAAGAAGTAATATTTAGCAGCAATAAAAAAAGAACTAGATTAATTGCAGAAAAACAATACTTAGTTACTAGTACTAAGGCCTGTAGATTAATTGGCTCTAAAAGGTTATTAGGTTCTAAACAAAAAGTACTAACAAAACAACAACTATATATCTAAAGCACGCCAGGTTGCTGAAGGCTTTTAATAAGAGTTTGGCGTTAATTATAAAGAAACTTTTGCTAATACCAGAAGGCCTAATTTGATAAGGCTATTAATTTTATTAGCTACTACGATTAAATTGCTAATTAAAAGCTAGAATATTAAACAAGCGTTTTTAAACACTGGAATTAATACAACAATCTATAATAAATAACTAGAAGGTTTTTAAGATTAAAAGTATCCTTAGCACGTCTGCTTACTTAATAAGGCTTTCTATAGTTTAAAACAAGCCAGCAGACAAAAGCAAAAGTTATTAGCTAGCCTTCTAGGCTAACTACAATATAAATCTCTGTCTATTAGTACAGCTATATATATTAATTTTAAACAAAAGATTTTAATTGCAATCTACGTAGATAATCTGCTTATAATTAGAGCAAATAATTATAAAATGGCTTAATTATTTAAGGATCTTTTAAATATATCAGACCTTAAAATTAAAGACCTAGGCGACGTATCTAAGTCTCTAGGAGTACAGGTAATTAGATTAAATTAATTAACCTTTATTACTTAAGAGAATTATGCTTAGAGATTACTAGCTAAATACAGTAAGCTAGAAATTAAGCCTAGAAAATTACTACTCTATTAGAATATAAAGCTAAAAAAGAATAATTAGAAAGCTACGCTAAAAGACATTAAGATAGTTTAAAAACAAATTAGCTCTCTAATCTACTTATTGCTCTTTACTATGTCTAATATAACTTATGTAGTAAATCTGCTATTAAGGTTTATAGCTAATCTAAGTACTAAGCATTTTAGCCGCCTAAATTATTTATAAGGCTATATAGCTTAAACTAAACAAATAGGCTTGCTATATAATTCTGCACACTCTGCACTATTAAAAGCAGAGCCTAAAATTAATTTAATAGGCTGTAGTAATGCAGATTGGGGGGGGTAATAATGATAGCAGGAGATCTACTTTAAAATATATATTTCTGCTCCAAAATGACAAATCTTTTAGCGCTATTTCTTGGCTATCAAAGTTGTAACTAACAGTTACTTTATTAAGCGAAGAGGCTGAGTTTATAGCCTATGAAGAAGCAACTAAACAGAGTATCTATTTATCTTAATTTATTAATAAGATAAAGCATCTATTCTAAATTAAATTAACAGAAGCTGCTACAATTTACTCTGACAGCTAAAGCGCAATACAACCGTCAAAAAATCCTGCCTACCACGCTAGAACAAAGCAAATTAATATACAATACAGAGAGGTGACAAAAAGAAAGAGTAATTTTAAAACTTATCTTTTTTAAAGATATATGACCAAATAACTAGATAAGCTAGGACTAGAATTTTTAAAGTTTTGAAAAGCGCATAACTTCTACCTTAAGTAAGCTTACTAGTAATCTTGCTTAGTAATCATCTAATAGGTGGTAAAAGGCTTTAAGAAAAGGCAAAAAAATAGTCTATTTTATTCTATTTACAACTTTTTATTGAACGTATAAAAATATTAAAAAGTAATTATGTAGTATTGGCTTATATAAGTATTACGTCATCTAATTTCTAATATTAGTTTATAATATAAATATTTCGTAAAAAATAAAATAAAAAAAAAGATGCTAATAAAAGGCGCTAAAATTACGTAAATTTTTTTTAGCGTTAGTCTATATATCAATCTCTTTCTAACCTAAGATTTTCTCTTCTCTATTATCTTTCTATGTCTATTAAACTTTTAAAGTTTAAAAAAAAAGTTTACTCTTTATCTTTATAGCAAAAGTTTATTAGTGCTATTAATACTATACTTAAAAAGCCTTCTAAATCTATTGGTAATACTAACAACGTATTAAAAAAAAACACTTTTTTACCTCTTTCTTAGCCTAAACTAGGCCGCCCTGCTAAGGTCTCCAAAAAAGCTATTTAAGTAGTAAATAAAGACCTAGAAAAAAGCCCTAAAAAAACAAATAAGCGTATTTTAGAAAAATATAGTTTATCTTTTTCTACTAGAAGCTTACAATACTTATTAAAAGTAGAGAAATACTCTATTTCTACTGCTAAGAAAAAACAGCTTTTAAACAGGAAAAAAGCCTTAAATTACAACAAATACACTAAGAAGACTATTAAAATCTTAAGAAATATTAACTTTAGAAAATTTATATTTTTTAACAAGTCTTCTGTTTAGCATAGACACAGCACTAGGCAAGAATACGTCTAAAAAAGGAGAAATAAGCGACTTAGCAAGGAACAGGTGTCTACTACAAATACAAGTAAGTTTTAAAATATTCTAATTAACTTAAAAACATCTTTAAAATATCTAGTATTTTTCTAGTTTTTTAAATTACTTATAGCTAGCTTAATAACTAAGATATAGCTCGCGATATTTCTATCTTAGTTTAGGGAGCTACTTAGCTAGGTAGTAGATCTAAGTTTTACATAACTAGATTACTAAAAGATACTAGAACTTCTTTAAATACTTAATATTTAAAAAAAGTTTTAAACCCTATTTTTAAACCTTTTTTCAAAAGAGGTAAGTTAAACCCCTTTTATTTTATACTTTAAAAGGCTATAACTTTGTTATTACTTCATATTTTTGAAATATTGTTTAATATTTAAAAAGCTAATAGCTGACTCAATTTAGGCGGGATATTTTAGCAGTATAACGCTAAGATCTATAAAACGCCATAAGTTATCGCCTAGTTTTTTAGAAATAGAATTCCCCTTCTTAAGCATTCTGCCTATAGCCTAAATTTAAATCTTATAGAAAACGTTTAGAGTCTACTTAAAAACGCGCTAGGAAAAAGTACTGTTGCCTTTTTAGGCATAGTTAAAAGGATTAAAGTAGTAGAATTGTTTAAAAATGCAATTTTAGAAGAGTGGGACCTTATACTATAACAAGCGATTAATAATTATATTAACTTTTTACTTAGGCGTTTGGCTTCGGCCTTTTAAGACAACCTTTTCATGTGACCACACATTTTGTAGACACCTTTTTGGTAAAAAAAGATTTATTGCTAACAACAGGTATCTAGGCTTATGCCCCCTTATTTAGCATTGCTGGCATGCAATTAGTGTGTCGCATGTTTGAACAGAAACAAAGATGCGTAATATCCCTCTAACTAACCCTCTTAACTAATAACTATTTACTGCTGACCGCAACTTCTGTTGTTCTGTTGCTATTTTAGCGGTGTTGTAGTTGCGGCGTTTAGTGCCTATTCTAAGATGTAAATAAATAATAATAGCATTACTATCTATGCACAGCTTTTTTATTCTTAAAGGCAACTTACAAAATTCTCCTACTTATTAGTTTATTCTAGCTACTTAATAGCTATTTTAATACGCTTTTACTCTTTATAAAGCTACTTTTAAGTCTTTTTACTAAAGTTGCATTTGCGCAGGGGAAGATTACTAAAGTAATATACTTTTACTGCACCTAGACTATTAACATGCGTAGTGTATATAGTATACTAGCTAAACTAGCCTTTTATAGTCCTTGTTATAACTTTAACATTTATAACACTAGACGCATTAAAAATGTCTTAACTACAGTTATATTCTAACCTCTGCACTAACTTAACTACTACAGGGACTATTGCTACTAGCTCTTTTTTAACTAATAAAAGTAGCTAGTAATCTACTACTATAGCTTCTAGTATAGTAACTTAGTAAAGTCTAACTTTACTTAATATAAGCTATTAGTCTTTGTATTAAAAGGGAAGAAAAACAGTCTAAGCATTATATTATTTATATATAAGTTGTTTGTATATAGTACTGTATAGTGTAGAAAATTTTAAAAGTAAGAAGTAGTAGGCAGGAAGCTTTTATAAAAAAGTATTGCAGGCTTCTGCTATAGTAATGTATGTGTTCTTACTTTCTTCCTCTATCTTTATTATAATCTTATTAAGCAATTGCTGTTAAACACGTTTTAATTAGTGTTGTTTTTTAGTACCTTTAGTAAATTTTTTTAACCTTAATTTTTGCTTAGTAGTTTAAGCTTCTCTGCTCTAAGCGCTTAGCGCGTAGACCTTATCTACCTACTATTTAAATCTTATTAACTACACACAATCTTTTTTTTAACTCTTACAACTAATTAGTAGAGGGTAGCTGCTTTTTACTTTTTTTAGAAACCCTATTTTAACTACAACAATAACTACTACCTTTAACACCTTAAAAATAAATTACTTAGGTGTTATTTAGCTGTTAAAGCAACTAAGGGTTAGTATACTAAGTACTAGTTACTAGCTTTAGCTACTTTAATATAAAAAAATCTTAAAAAATTATTTTTTAATCTAACTTTTGCAATAATAATTAGAATAACATTATACTTAGATATATTTTAGAAACTATATAAATATATAATACTTATTACTTCTAGCTAAAAAAATGCTTTATATAAAAAGTTGTTACTAGGTTTAAATAGGCTTTTTTTTTATGTACTTTTACTGCCTTTCTAATCCTTTTTTCTACTAAGCTAGTTCAAAAGTAGCCTTACTAAAAGAGGAAGTTATACGCTTTTTAAAACCTTAAAAATTATAGTTATAGTATTAGAGGTGGCTTTAGGCAATAGTACTTGCTTTACACTATAGAAGATAGTAAGAGATAACTCTAGAATAATAACATGTGTATATTTTAAGTAATAATACCTACATATATCCTTACAGGTAAAAAGCCCTTTATAAGTATAATTATAAGTAGGCAAGCTAACAATAAGCAAGCTTAGCAGATTTAGCTAGCACGCAACTATCTGTAACAGAGCTTCCCCCTTTAGTCTAGCGTCCTAACAGCCTTAACTTAAAACTTCTAAAATTATATATAAAGATAGCTTAGCAAAGAGCGTATTCTATATATAAGTTCTATACGCTTAAAATATATATTACTTATAAGTTAAATACGTAGCAAGCTGTATAGCTTAAGTTTTATAGTATTATTATAGTAATTTTTAAATTTTATTGTTTGTTTCTTAAAAGATTTTAAAAGTAAAAGTAAAAGTATATAATTAGTATAAGTAGTCTATACAAAGTAATGTTTACTATAGTAATAAAGAAATTTTCTAGTATATCTTTTATAGTTGTTTTCTTGCTTAACATACTTAACACGCAATATTAGCGCACTTATTATATACTTTTATACTAAGCTTAATTTTAATTATAGTCTACTATATAAATTCTAAGTATATTAATAAGTTCTACTTATAAAATGCTTAGCTATATAAGTTTAGCGTACTTAAAAAAGCTATTAATTTTATTACTTTGCATACAACTTACCTTCGCTACGCATAGAATATTACTAAGTAAAAAAGAATTTATAAAAAGACTAAGTACTATTTTTACAACTATTATGCTAAGGGCAACTATAGTAGTTATACTAAAGTAAGTCTTTTACTTTACTAACTACGCCTTAGCTAATTTAAATAAATTTTTAAGTTGCTTACTAGGCGTTTAAATTATTTAAATTAACTTTACTCCTATTTTAATACTATAGTTACTAGTGCTAACACCTTAAAAACTAGCTTTATTATTATTACTACTAGTATGAAGATTACGCGCTACAAGCGCTAATTAAAATTTAAGCTATCTAACTACTACTATATTACTACGTACACTAGTACTCTTTTAAAAGTACTTACTTAGGTACTAATATTTTTACTTTATTTATTAAGCTTGAATTTAGTAAAGTAGTACTATATAGTAGCTGCTTTTAAGTTAATTGCTAGTTATATAGCTAGAATTGCTAGTCCTGCTAGTAATAATAATAACAATAATAAAAGCTTAGGTAACAATAATATACTACTACTTAGGTATACTCTAGGTGCAGGTGGCGCTTATAACAGTAGTGTTAGAAGTAGTAGCAATAATAAAATAAGTAGTAGTAGTAAGGAGATTTGTAATAATAAGTAGAGATAATTAACTTTTATACTTATAGTTTTATTTTTTTTAGATACCTAATTTTGCGCCTTAAGTGCGTAGCAATAATACTTAGTATACTCTTTTAGCGCGCTTAGAACGTAAAAATTTTTGTTTATACTTATATTTATTAATTTGTTTTTTTATATCCTTAAACTACAAAACTAACGTTTAAGTGTTCTATAGTTTGTTGTAACTTTTCTATTATAACTAATACTCTAGCTAGCTATTTTTAATTTATTTTCTTAATATTTTTTTAACTTTCTAGATCTTATTACTCTTAAAGCTAATTTCTAGTGCCTAAGTATTATTTTCTTAACTACTGCGCAGTTTTTATTGCTCTAGTAAAGAAATATAAAAGACATTATAAATATAATAGTAAAGTAGTAGTTATAGTTAGTAAGCCTACATTTTAACTACTTCTTATACTTAAACTAGTTCTATAAACTTACTAAAAAGTTTTTTTGCTAAGTTAGTAGGCTAAGCTAACATTCTTTATGCTAAAGCAAACTAAGTTTTTTTAGTAGAAAATTTATAATTTATATTTTTTTATTATAGTATTAGCGTTAGTATTCTTGTACTACTAAGAAGTATTCTTTTATTATTGCACGTGCGCTATACATGCGCTGTACTTTATTTATAGCGTCTAGTACCTCTTTTTTTAGCTTACTTTCTTTAAATGGCAACGTAAGCAATAAATGCTTACTATATACTATATAAAAAGGTGTTATTTTTATTAATTTGTAAATAGAGTTATTGTATACAAATTACATAGTTAGTAGAAGTAACACTTAATTATTCTATTTTTTTAAGGCAAACGTCTTTAAGTATTACTTTTTAATCTAGTTTTAGTGTATAGTTAGCCTATTTATCTATAAGTAGAAGGCTGTGCTTAGCCTACGCTTTATTTATAATTAGTAGCATACTTCTGTCTAAAATACAGAGGTAAAGATTAAACTATAATTAGATATAATACTTTTCTAATTTTGATATTTTAAAATAATATGCTTAAAGCAGGATTCTGTAAATTGTTTTGCATCTTACGTTTTTAATAAAAGTATATAAATTGCTATCTTTAAAAAGTAGTTATTAATTACAAAGATTATAATAAATATACAACTTAAACTATTATTCTTTGCTAGTAGTAGCCCTAAAACAAAATTAAAGCTTACTTCCTTAAATATCTTATTAGAAACTAATAATAGTAATAACTAACTATATTTACTATATCTTATAGCTTTACTTTTTTAGTATACTACATAAGTTTTTACGTAATTCTAAACATTATAGCTTAGCTCTAGCTAGTAATATAGCTTGCTAATAAGCTTATAAGTTCTACGTGTGCTAAAATAACTTGCTATATATATATTATAATTCTATAATAAAATCTCCTACTTAATAGCTTATTCTAGTAGAACATAAACTCTACTTTTGTATTTTAGAACTTTTGTATTATTAACACGCTACACTTATGCGCTGCTGCTTTTCTAAGTATATACTGCTTACCTAAAGTTTATAACTTACTATAGAGCAAAGGTATCTCTTTATTACAACTAGCGTAGTTTATTTATTAGAGCTTTTAACTTTACTATTATAGGCTTACTACTAACTAATATTCTAGCTAGAGAGCGTAGTACGCATAGTGTGCATTTTATAGCACTAGTAGTTTAGATACTTTTTATTTTATAAATATTAGCTACATGCGTTTTATATACGCCTTTCTAGCTGTGCTGAGTTATAAAACTTTTTAATATACTATACTCTACTCTAGCTTTGGCCTTTTAAGACACCTTTTAATGTAACTATACATTTTATAGACACCTTTTTAGTAAAAAAAAATTTATTGCTAACAACAAGTATCTAGGCTTATGCCCCTTTATTTAGCATTGCTAGCACGTAATTAGTGTGTTGCTCTAGCATGTTTAAACAGAAACAAAGAGACGCAATATTTCTCTAACTAACCCTCTTAACTAATAACTATTTACTGCTAACTATTTACTGCTAACTACAACTTATGCCTATTCTTAGATATTAATAAACAACAACAGCATTACTATCTATGCACAGCTCTTCTATCTCTAGAGGCGACTTACAAAATCCTCCTGTTTATTAGTTTGTCTTAGCTACTTAATAGCTGTTTTAACACGCCTTTACTCTTTACAAAGCTACTTTTAAGTTTCTTTACTAAGGTTATATTTACGTAAAAAAAGATTACTAAAGTAACATACTTTTACTATACCTAGACTATTAACTATACGCAGTGTATATAGTATACTAGCTAAACTAGCCTTTTATAGTCCTTGTTGTAACCTTAATATTTATAATACTAGACGCATTAAAGATGTCTTAACTATAGTTATATTCTAACCTCTATACTAACTTAACTACTACAAAAACTATTACTACTAGCTCTTTTTTAACTAACAAAATTTGTAATCTACTACTATAGCTTCTAGTATAGTAACTTAGTAAGGTCTAACTTTACTTAATATAAGCTATTAGTCTTTATGTTAAAAAGAAAAAAAAATAGTTTAAGCATTATATTATTTATATATAAGTTATTTATATACAGTACTATGTAGTATAAGAAATTCTAAAAGTAAGAAGTAGTAGGCAGGAAGCTTTTATAAAAAAGTATTATAGGCTCCTGCTATAGTAACATATATATTCTTACCCTCCTCCTCTATCTTTAATGTTACCTACTATTTAAATCTTATTAACTACACACAATCTTTTTTTTAACTTTTGCGACTAATTAGTAGAGGGTAGCTGCTTTTTACTTTTTTCAGAAACCCTATTTTGACTACAACAACAACTACCACCTTTGACACCTTAAAAATAAATACTCTACTCTTACTACAAGTTTGTTCTACAGTGTAGGTAATAGTTAAGTTAATAATTGGTTCTTCTGTTTACAATTTACTTTTTTTTAATAGTCTATCTATAGAGTTTTTACGCCCTAGGCAGTATTTAACTTTGAAATTAAAAGCCTCTAAATATAAAGCTTAGTATACTTAACGCTAGTTAAGCTACTGTACAGCGCGTAAGAAACACAGGTTATTATAATCTATTAATACTTAAATAATATGTTAAGCGCTTTCTAGGTAGTGTTCCAATTTTTTAAAACGATATATAATAGCTAAAAGTTTAAGATTATATACTTAATTATTTAGCTTAGCGTTTTATAGTTTTCGTAAGTAAACGCAATAGAATACTACTTTTTATCTATAAAGAGTTTAGATAATATACTTAAAATAGTAAAAGTTAACGTATTTATCTTAACATAAATTATACGTGTATCTTTAAAGTAGCGCAGAGTAAGCGCATATATTTATTAGTTAACAAGATTTAAACAGTAGGTAGATAAGGTCTATGCGCTAAGCGCTTAGAGCAGAAAAGCTTAGACTACTAAGCAAAAATTAAGATTAAAAAAATTTGCTTAAAGTACTAAAAAACAACACTAATTAAAACGTGTTTAACAGTAATTGCTAGCCTATAGCTAGCAACAAGATTGCAATAGAGATAAAGAAGGAGGGTAAGAACACATACGTTACTACAGCAGGAGCCTGTAATACTTCTTTATAAAAGCTCTCTACCTACTGCTTCTTACCTTTAAGATTTCCTACACTACACAGTACCGCATATAAACAACTCGCATACAAACAATACAATGCTTAGACTGTTCTTCTTCCTCTTTAACACAAAGACTAATAGCTTACATTAAGTAAAGTTAGACCTTACTAGCCGGCGTTCACCGTCGTTGAGCGGCCACCTCCGTCGGTCGAAAAGGAGCTGGTGGCGATAGTCCCTGTGGTAGTCGAGTTGGTGCGGAGGTCAGAAAGCGCATATATAAAGTGTTACTTTAGCCTTATAAAGGCAGTATATGTATCTTTATTCTAGTAGAACGCTTGTTTCCTTTTTAAGATATCTATAAGATGTGCTAATTATATAGTATAGTTTTTAATAAAATACTAATAAAAGTTTGCAAATTCTAGATAAAACGACAGCTTCTTAATACTAGTAGGTGTAGGCTATTGCTTAATAGTAGCAACGCTCGTCAAATCTACGCAAATGCCCCTTCTTGTAATAATAAATTTTAGAAAATAAACTTTATTTAAAGTAAATATGCACTTTTTAAAATTTATATATAACTTTGCTTTTTGTAAAGAGTTAAGTACAGCGCGTATAGCACGCTAGTGTAGCATAATACTGTTGTTATAGGTATAAATAAAAATATTATCTAGATAAACTACACAGATATAATCTAAGTGCTCTCTTAAAGCTTTATTAATGTAGGCTTAAAAACTTGCTAGGGCGTTCGTAAGCCTAAAAAGCATAACAAGATATTTAAAATGTCTATATTATATTCTAAAAGCAGTCTTCTACTTATCTCCTGCTTTAATTCTTAAATAATAGTAGGCATTTTTAAAACTTAGTGTTGTGTAGTAACGTACGCTTAATAAGCAGTCTAGTGTCTTTCTAATTAGAAAGAGCAGGCAATAATCTTTTATTATAATAGCGTTAAGACTTTAATAATCTACGCAAAGATAAAAGGTACTATCTTTATTAAGTATAAATAATATTAGAGCGCCTACACGGCTAGTGCTATAGTAAATTTATCCTTTATTTAGTGCTTTCTTAATAAATTTACAAAGCACTAAAAGCTAACAAGAAAAAAAAGTATAAAAAAGCCTATAAGAAAGTTTTTTTTCTTATTAAATAGATATTACGTAATCTAAGCCTTTTAGTTATAAAAGAGTTTTAGTAGCTTTATTATTAAAGACATCTGCGTAATTTTATAATATATTAAGCATACGCTACACTTGCGCTGCAAATACGTTTAGTACATATACCTTAGGCTTAATACACGCGCCATTACTTTAAAGTACTTCTAAGAAGTAAGTTTTTAAATTTATAAGTTTTATGTCTTTTAAGAATATATTTGTAGCTACTAAGTTAACGTTTGCCCTTATATATTCTTAACGCTATATCTGCCTTCTATAGTTAATATAGATACTCTCCTAGCTTAAGAAGAAGTTGCTAAGTAGTAGTAGTACGCCCTTTTTATTTACTTTATACATAGTAACTTTTGTAATACGCTTTACGTTATTATTATTTATTAAGCGCAGCTAGAGCTTATAAGCTGCGTATATATTCTGCCTTTAAAGTCTAATTTAACCTAGGCAGAAAAGTTCTGTATCTTAGATAAGTTTTAGATCTATTTTTATAGCTATTTTCTAACTAATAAGGCTAACATCTACTTATAGGTCTAAAATAACCTAGAGTTCTTTTTTTACTTTAGTTACTAAACGTGCGTAACATATACGCTGTATTTTTAGTAAAATATTTATTAGTACCCGCTTTACTAACTTTAAGTTTATAGTAAGGCTTAACCTTTTCCTATCTAGTTTATATTAACTAAGACCTTGTTAGGGTTGCTGCTTTAGCACTTATTAGCGTAGTGTTTTTTCTCCTAGCACTTAAAGTATATAATATTATTACTATTCGTACTCTTTTTAAGTGCGTTTAGTGTAGTAGCTATAAAAGAGTATTTTTTTCTTTTTTCTTTATAAAAGTACTTTAGTAAGACTAATTATGCAAAATAAGTACTTTACGCAAATTCTATTTAAGTGTAGATTTAAGCATAATAAAGTCTTTTCTAATTATAGAATCTAATAGTAGTTAGTGATAATACACTATAGTTTAGGCCTTAGTTTTGTAAATAAGTGCTAGACTCTTTATACTATATTATATCTTAAGGGTTAATTCTTAAGAATATTAAAATAAGTTGCAAATAATTAAATAGTCTAATTTTTTTGTTATATAGCGTACGCATGCGTAGTTACTGCTTTATAGTTATAGTTAATAAAGTCTAAAAGTAAGTTAAGCATATATTACTTAAAGTAATTTTAAGTTAGCACTTCTCTTTTTGCTTTAAAAAGATGCTTATAGTAAGCATACTAAAGCTTTTAAGCGTCTGCCTTAAGATACTATATTACTTAAATTACTTTATTATTATCTCTTTTAAATTCTTGTAGTAGTAGCTAAAACGCTACTTTACAAAAATAGGTAAACTTATAATATCTCTTAAGAGTTTTCTTTTAGTATTTTACTAAGTTTTTAGGTTTTAACGCGTGTTGCATATATATAGTAAGTATTACTTTAAGTGCGTTTTGCGCGCAGAATAATATAGTTAGTAGTGTTAGTATATTTAAAATTCTTTTCTACTTAACTTCTTTTAGTTATACTACTTTTTCTTTAAACTTCTGTAATTATTACAAAAATTAAAGTTTATTATGTTGCTTCTTTATAGCGTTAATACGCTTCTTAAGCGTTATAGGTGCGCCTTAAGTGCGCTCTTTAAGCTCTTTAAGTATAGCGGGCCTTAATAGAGTTTAAAGGGGATTAGAGAGTTTAGATGCAGCAAGGCTCTAGCTTCCTTAATTACTTTAAGTATTAGATTGCGTTAAAAGGGCTATCTTTAGACTATTAGCCTGCAGTTTAAGGTCTTATTCTGTAAGGGGTGGCTTTAGGTAATAGTACTTGCTTCACACTATAGAAGATAGTAAGAGATAGCTCTAGAATAATAACGTGTGTATATTTTAAGCAATAATACTTGCAGGTATCCTTGTAGGTGAGGAGCCCCTTATAAGCACAATTGCAGGTGGGCAAGCTAACAATAAGCGAGCTTGGCGGATCCAGCCAGCACGCAACCATCCTTGACATATAGCTTATTTAGTTATTTAGTTATATATCTTTGAAAAAGATAACTCTTAAAATTACTCTTTCTTTTTGTTACCCCTCTGTACTACTTTATACGCGAGAAGGTAGAAGCAGGACAAATTAAGCTAGTATATTAGAATACAAGCTGCTTCCTAGCAGATAGTCTTACAAAGGCTACAAGTTCTAATAAAACTAGAGTTAATATATCTTAAATTACTAGCAAAACAGCTTCCTAGCTTAAGGGGGCGTGTTAGAGATTAAGCTACTTAGCTGTTTCTCCACATAATCCAGGTGCTTAAAATTACACCTGGAATCTACAATCAACCTACAACCAATTAATTACTAGAAGCTATTACGCCACTAGTACCACTTATTATTGTTATCAATTAATCTACAGCAACTACGCAATCTATTACGTGAGATTACATAAGATTGCTAGATATTGCATTGACTACTACGCAAGCTATTGCGTAAGTACAGATATTTCTAGAATGCAAGTAACAGGTATATATAGACTGTAGCTTGGCTTGTAGTTAGAAGAGAGAGTTAAGAGAATAACAATATTTAATTGAGCAGTTGTACAATAAAATAATAAGACTTAACTACTCTGTTCCTTTAGTCTCTATTTTATTCTTGTATTCTTATCGTTCTACTTCCGCACCTCCTCCTCAATCTCCTAGATTAGGCTGCCTCTGAGTCTACTACAAACAAGTAGAAGGCAGAGACGTCTACCTCTGAGTTGATAGTAGAACAAGCAACTATACCTGGAGATTGAATCTGCAACATTATCAACTAGCTAGAGAAATTAGATAATATCATAAACCACTAGGTTAATAATATAAGGTAGGTATAAAATATTGTTCTCTAAGGCGCTCTAGCTAGTATTCTTGTCTGCTAGTGTTAATTATATTGTCTAACTAAGTACTGTATTGTTGCTAGCATTGTCTAAAGTGTTAACTAGAAGGCAAGACCTAGTATTAGTGTCTAAAAGTACACGTAGTATCTCTATAGCTATAGAAACTCTAGTGTGTTGTCCGCGTATTAGTATAAAATTAAGGAGTTTCTCTTAGAATTACTATTTCTATATAATATAGTACCTTTTAACTACAAGAATGTAATAATAATATACTATAAACTATGCATTTAGCGTAATTAAGATCTTAGTTATAGAACCTAAGTTGTTAAGAAGAGAGGCTTTTGCTTATTCAACTAGTTCTAAACTATTATCCAAAACTTATAATAGTTAATTATTTTAGTATTAGGCTTTAGAACTTAAAGAAAGCGCGTAAATAATATCTACTTATTAGTTTAGAATAGCTAATTGCTGTTAATTACTACATACACGAGCTCTTTCTTGAAAGCTTTTAAAGTATTTATTTTTAGGGTATCAAAGGTGGTGGTTGTTGTTGTAGTTAAAATGGGTTTTCTAAATAAGTAAAAAGCAGTTACCCTCTACTAATTAGTCGCAAAAATTAAAAAAAGTTTGTATGTAGTTAACGAAATTTAAACAGTAAGTAGATAAGGTCTACGCGCTAAGCGCTTAGAGCAGAATAGCTTAGACTACTAAGTAGAATTAGGGTTAAAAAATTTGCTAAAGGTACTAAAAAATAACAATAATTAAAACGTGTTTAATAGCGATTGCTAGCCTATAGCTAGCAACAAGATTGCAATAGAGATGGAGGGGGTAGAGGAGGTAGAGGAGGGTAAGAACACGTACGTTACCGCAGCGGGAGCCTGTAATACTTTATTAAAGCTCCCTGCCTGCTGCTTCTTACATTTAGGATTTCTTACACCACACAGTACTGCATACGAACAATACAATGCTCGGACTGTTCTTCTCCCCGTTCGACACGAAGACCGATGGCTCACATCGAGTGAAGTTAGACCTCACCAGGTCACCATACGAGAAGCTATGGTGGTGGATCACACTTTTAAAGTATATCCTAGTATTATAATAGATTTGCTACTTTGTTAAAGTTAAGTATATAGGGGGTTTAGCGTACGTAGACTATCATAAACTAGAGTTAAATTCCTTTTACTAAGAAGAGTATTAATGTAGTTAATAAAGTATTTAGTTTCTATTTTAGTTAGCTTTAAGTGTAGCAGGATTATTCTACAATTAAGACAGAATATATGAAGGCAGCTAGTTATAACATACGTAGCTTCTTTAAACTTTAGCTAAACTCTACTAGTGCGGGTAGTAGAATTTTGATAGAGAGAATTGCTGTCTAGCTTTTAAGCTTAGCTAGTTATACTTTACTACTCTTGTTAAATAGATAAAATCTTGTCTTTTTCTTTTTTTCTCCATATCTTATTAAGATAAGTACAATAATAGATCTATTTTCTTATTCTTTTCTAAAACTACTTAGTGTCTACTTATTTTAAATTTTTAAAATGTCCATAGAAAATTGTAGACTTGCTTAGCTATAAGAAAGTATACGTTAATAGTGTTAAGTTTAAGAATATAATAAAAAGCTATAATATATTATTTGTATTTGTTAACGTATAGCGTACAAATGTCTACTTTACAACTTGAAAACTATATAGGCTACATGCCTTTAGTAGACGCGTGTACAACTGAATTAGAATTAACTTATTACTTTCAATACTTACTATCCAAGGTGCATTTGAATTCAACTTTAATAATTTGATATAAGTTATTACAAAGGATTCCAGTTTTTGAATTATGTAATGTTTTTACTTTATAAAAGGTGTGTTGATTAGCTATGATAAGCGCAAACTAATATAATTAACTTAGCGCAAGAATACTACTGTAGTTAACATAAAAAGCTTTTAAAGACTGTAAAATTGCTAAAATTCATATCGTTATCTTTATCTTTATTTTTAAAGTTAGCTTGCAGTTCCTGCTACTGCTTCTTAGTCTTATTTTTATCCTCACATTAATTATAGTACGCATTAATATTAAGTTTCTAATTTACTTCTTCTTTGCATTTTTTACTCTTATGTCTTCTATTATATAGCTTATTGCTGCGTAAAATAGTATTATCGCTAAGTTCCAAGAACGGGTACACTAGCAGAGACTTCAATAATTATACTCGTTAGTAAGTATACGTAATAAAAGAATGTGTTAAAACTTACTTTAAATTCTTGTAAGTAGTAGTAGCTAACCTCTCTAGACTTATATCTTTAATAAAGTCTTACTATATCTTTTTAGCTTATTTGCTTTGAAAAGTATTAGTGCAATGATTTGCTAGTCTATTATTATAAGTGTAACGTATAATTTTTTTAAGAACACTACTAAAGGTATACATTTGAGTATGTATGTAACTCTACCTACTGTTGTTTAAGCTCTTTATTACTTATACTGCTCTGTTTAGTACTCTTGCATGCTGCTTTATATTAACTTTATAGTATGCGCCTTTCTTTTTTTTATACATTCAATTCAGAGTTGTCTGTAGCTACTTACTTATATATATATAAGCACAACTCTATAATATATAATTATGTTAACTTACTACTCTTCTAGGCGTTATATTGATTTTAGTTAAGCACTTCTTGTGCTATCTTTATTATTTCTTCACGTTTTTTTACACTTGTATTCTTAAATTATTCTATGCTTTCAATTTTTTCTCATTAGTATGTAGTAGTGCTATTTGCTGCATATGCGTTTTATAAGGCCTTTATCTTAAGATTAAGTTAAGCTGCTTAACTTCTTTGCGTAATAGCTTAAGAACTCAAGCTTAACAATTTCTTTATTAAGACTTTTCAATTTGTAAGGGAACTTTTTTTAACCACCTTAGACGCAGTACGCAAGTGTATTGTTAATTTTTTCTTCTTTATATTTATAACCTTTTATTAATTAGTATACGCTGTAGTTAGTAGCTGTGTTAAATAGCTATATAAGCTTTACCTACCTATTGTATCTAAAACCTAGTAGCACTAAAACTAGTATACGCAGAACAAGGCCTTTAGGACTATAACTTAGCTTTTTTATTAATATTGTTATTATTATTATTATTATTATTATTATTATTATTATTATTATTATTATTATTATTATTATTATT
>WBOK01000560.1:0-32358 GCA_009289805.1 Alternaria gansuensis | reverse complement strand
CTATACTAGAAAGAGTAAGTAATTTAAAAAGCCAAGAACCTCTTCTTTAGGATAAGCTGCTTAGCAAGTTACTTAGTTAGCATAATTGCTTTTAATCTTTACAGTAAAAATATAGGCTTAAAAACTTAAGAAAATATTACAATATAACTTATTTTTAAATATATAAAAATCGCTATAATTTATATATAATAGACAACATAAGCTTATTTTATTATAGTATAAGTTTAAAAGTAATTATAAAATTAACTGTTAAGTAATAATAGAAAGCTTGTTTTTTTAGTTTTTTCTTAATACATAACTATAATAGCGTACTAATACTTAGTATACTAGCCTTTAGCTTCTTTTTCTTGCAAATAACGCCTTAGTAATAATAGAATACAATTATTAATCGCCTTTTAAAGTAATTAATCCTATTTCTCCTTTATAGCAGCCTTTAAGGCTGCTATACTTCTCTTATTATTTCTTATACTTAAAAAAGCAATAGGCCTCTTAGCTAAAGCGTTTTTTTGCAAAGCCTACACGTTTTCTATAAGATCCAGATTAGGACTATAGGCAGGATACTTAAAAAGTAATATCTTATTCCTAAAAAACTAAGATAAAACTTCTAGAGTTCTATAAATCTTAGCGTTATCCTGCTAAAACTTCTAGCCTATATAAAAGTTAGTAAGGTGCTTAAATATATAAAAAAAGGCTCTAACTTTATAATTTAAATATAAAGTAATAAGCCTTTTAATAGAAAAATAAAGTATATTTAACTTACCTTTTTTTATTACAAGTTTTACAATATAAATTAAGACCTCTTAAATATAGTTGAAATTCTTAAAAAAAGTAGTAATTAAAAGGCTTTTAATTACTACTAGTTTAGATCTTCTACTTATCTAAATTGTACCTTAATCTTAAATAGAAATATCTTAACTTATAACTTAATCAGTAAGTATTCTAAAAATATATTAAGATTACAAAAATATTCTAAATATAATATAGTTTATTATTCAATAATTAGAGTTTCTTGAAACTTACTTATATTTATTGTAGAAACAAGTTTTTTGTTACACGAGGTTAGTCTACACTTATCTAGACTCGTTCTGTGTTATGGCGAGGCTAATGTATAGGGTAGTCTGTAAGGTATTGTAGGAATAATTTTAAGTAGAAAAGAGTTATTAATGTTAACTAATAAGTAAGTAATACTAATTTTATTAAGATAGAATAACTAGTTAAAAATCTATGTAAGAGATAAACTATTTAAGTTAACTACAACAAGTGTAATAATAAAATCTAATATATTTTTATACCTATTGCCTTTGTCCTATGTCCTCCTGTGCCTTCTATCTAAGAGGGAGGTTAGGGAGGGCGTTGGCCTCCTTTTAAGCAGTGGCCTCCTAGAGGTTCTGTCTTAGCAGAATGCTAATTACGTAATCCCTACGCCCTGCGCAGATTATTACGCTTTAATATTGTAGCTAGTTAACCTTTAACCCTTACTTATATATTAAAAAAAGAACTCTTCTTATTACTTGTAGCATTATCCCCTTTCTTAGGCGTATTATTCTAATACTCTAAAATATTATTTTCTTATGCTGCGTGTTAAATTGCTGGCTGTATATAAAGTTTTGGTATGCCTATTATATTATACGCTTATTTTTCTCTACGCCTTTCTAACTATGCCTAAGGTTTTATTGTCTTGTTGTGTCTGTTTAACTAACTTAACTTAGCAGCGTTAGGCCTAGGCTAATTACATTTATTAGTAAGAAAAAAAGATAACATTTTATTATAAGTACTGTAAGAAGAAGAATTTTTATTATTTTATAAATACTATAATAAGTTATTATGCTAGTTGTATTTTTATAAAAGTAAAGTATAGTTTTTTTGTATCTAAAAAAAAGTAAAAGAAAGTAGAGGCTAAAAAGTATAAAAAGTAGCTAGCGCTTTTTTGTGCTAAAGCAGAGGTTGCTTAGCTTTACTTAGAGGTTACTAAGACTAAGGCTTTAAAGCGCTCTTATACTAATTATAATTAAGTAATTTTAAGTCTCTAGAATTACGCAAAGAAGCAAGCTAAAAGGAATTTTACCTTTAGTATAAACTTTTTAATAACTAAATTTTTACTACCTAAACTATTAACTAACTTAAGCTAGTTACAGGCTAATACTTCTTTTAATTCTTTTTTTAATTACTTCTTTTTTCTTAAAGACTTAGTCCTTTCTTCTTTAAATATCCTTAATAGTACTTAAGTACCTATAACTTATAGTTTGTTAAATTTTTTTTAGTTTTTAAGTATTTTAGCTCTCTAGCTTTTTTTGCTACTTAACTAAGTATTTTTACTAACAACTAATTTTTTATAAGTTCTTAATTTCCTTTACTTTGTACTTGTCCTCTTTAAGCTCTATATTAGTAGCTAGCTTAATATTTAGAGGTGCTTTTTTTAGAAGTTTTTTGTAAAAGATAAATTAAACGCGTATGCCTAGTAGCAATTAAAGTTTGTAGTTTATATTACCTATTTTCTCTGGAATTTTAAATAGTCCTACTTAGAGGTTATCTAGTTTTCTACTTAGTAGCTTAGTTTTTAAGTTTTGTTATAACAGGAAAACTTTATCCCTCTTTGTAAAAGTAAGTTTCTTAATTCTTTACTTATTAGCTGTATTAGCTATTATAAAGTTTTTATAAGCTATATTTTGGCTTCGGCCTTTTAAGACAACCTTTTGATGTAACTACACATTTTGTAGACACCTTTTTGGTAAAAAAAGATTTATTGCTAACAATAGGTATCTAGGCTTATGCCCTCTTGTTCGGCATTGCTAGCACGCAATTAGTGTGTCGCATGTTTAAATAGAAACAAAGATACGCAATATCCCTCTAACTAACTCTTTTAACTAATAACTATTTACTGCTAACTATTTACTGCTAACTGCAACTTCTGTCGTCCTGTTGCTATTCTAGCAGTGTTGTAGTTGCAGCTTTTAGTACCTATTCTTAGATGTAAATAAACAATAATAGTATTACTATTTATGCACAGCTCTTCTATCTCTAAAGGCAACTTACAAAATTCTCTTACTTATTAGTTTATTTTAGCTACTTAATAGCTATTTTAATACGCCTTTGCTCCTTGTAAAGCTACTTTTAAGTTTTTTTACTAAAGTTGTATTTGCGTAGAAGGAGATTGCTAAAGTAATATACCTTTACTACACCTAGACTATTAACATGCGCAGTATATATAGTGTACTAGCTAAACTAGCCTTTTATAGTTCTTGTTGTAACTTTAATATCTATAACACTAAACGCATTAAAAATGTTTTAACTACAGTTATATTCTAACTTCTACACTAACTTAACTACTATAAGAACTATTGCTACTAGCTCCTTTTTAACTAACGGAGGTAGCTACTTAATAATAGTAAACGCCAGCTTTGTAATCTACTACTATAGCTTCTAGTATAGTAACTTAGTAAGGTCTAACTTTACTTAATAAAAGCTATTAGTCTTTGTGTTAAAAAGAGAAAAAAATAGTCTAAGTATTATATTGTTTGTATGCGAGTTGTTTGTATGCAGTACTGTATAGTGTAGGAAATCTTAAAAGTAAAAAGCAGCAGGCAGGGAGCTTTTATAAAGAAGTATTGTAGGCTCCTGCTGCAGTAACGTATATATCCTTACTCTTCTCTTCTATCTCTATTACAATCTTGTTGCTAGTCGCTTAGCGCGTAGACCTTATCTACCTACTGTTTAAATCTTGTTAACTACACACAATCTTTTTTTTGACTTTTGCGACTAATTAGTAAAGGGTAGCTGCTTTTCACTTTTTTTGGAAACCCCATTTTGACTACAACAACAACCACTACCTTTAACACCTTAAAAATAAATAAGCTATATTTTTACTTAATTTTTTTGTAGCTCTTGCATTAAGTAGGCTTTATTATCTACGCTTACTACAATACTCTTAATGTCCTTTAAATCCTAATAAGTAGCTAGCTTATATCTATAGTTTGTGTAGTGTAGCGAGTGCTTTATAGTTACTAACTTTATGCTGTTATAAGCTAATTATACTGTTAGTAAAAGTTTAACATAGTTATCTTATAGCTTATTAGCATATATTCTTAAATACTATTCTAGTATCTAATTTGTTTATTCTATCTAGCTATCTGTTTTAAGGTAGAAGCTAGTTAATAGCTTTTTCTTTACGCCTAATTTTACTAGAAATGTATTCTAATACTTAGACGTAAATAGTTTATGATAATTAGTAATAAACTCTTTAAGTATTTTATACTTTAATACTAGTACTTTTGTAACTTTGTACGCGCAGCCTTTTACTATAATAGCCTTTTTTATAGGCACAAACTTTGCTGCCTTAGTTAATTAATTAATAATTACTAGAATAGTGTTGCAAAGTTAAGCTAATTCTAGTTTTAATAATTTTAGGAGCTTTACTATAAAGTTTATTATTATACTACTTTATAGTTTTGTTAGTGGCTATAAAGGTTATAATAAGCTATAAGGCTTATATCTTTTAGGCTTATTCTACTAATAAGCTAAATAGTTGCCTAGGATATCTTGTACCTTTGCTCGCAAGCGTAGTATTGCAAACACCTTAGCTAGTTGCTTAACTATTTCTTTAATTGCTACATGTTTAAATTTTAAAGACTTGTATAGTTTTTTAATAAGACCTAATCTTATGTATAAAGGTATATATGTTTAAATTCCTTAAACTATATTTTAGTACTCTCTCTTATTTTATATTAGTTTATTAGAGCTGTCTTTCTTAGGCTTAAACTACTAGCTAGCTGCTTTCTACTGCTACTGCTATTGTAGTGTTTCTACCTGCTTAGCCACTTTAGCTACCTTAGCTAGTTCTAGCTAGTTATGATGTAGTATACTATTAGGCATTTTTTTAAACATAGTGTTATGTAGTTCTTTATAAGTTTTTTTTACATAAGTTAAATTTCCTACTTAGAGTATTTACTACTTTATTAACTATTCTAGCGCAGTAGGTTATCTTAAAGTTAAACTAAGCTAATAGCATAGCTTATTAAACTTGTTATTCGTTAAGTTTTTTTATTGTTATAAACTCTGCTAAGTTCTAATAATTAGTAAAAACCTTAATTTAGTATAGTAGTCCTAATAAATAGACTTTTTACTATTTAAAGGTATTAACTACTCCTAGTAGTTCTGTATTATAAATAATGTAATTAAGTTCTGCTTTAAAGAACTTTCTTAAATAGTAGAACACTAGTCTCTATTTCTTGTCTATGCACTGCTGTAATAATACAGCTCTAAGTGCATAATCTAATATATTAGTCTTAACTTACGTCTTTTGTGTTAGGTTGTATATTTCTAGTATAAGTGCTTTAAGAAATATCTATTTAATTCTATAAAATGCCTTTTATTATTCTTTATTTTAAGTAAATCCTATTTCTTTCTTTGTAATCTTTAAGAGAGGTGTAGTGATCTTTAAGTAATCTTTAATAAACTTTTAATAGTAGTTAGAAAATCTTAAAAAGAATTACATGTTCTTGACTATTTTAAGTGTTAGCTATTCTTGTATAGCTGCAATCTTTTTTAGATTTATCTTTACTCTCTTTATAGATATTATAAAGCCTAGGAATTTTATCTCCTTAATATAGAATTTATACTTCCCTAGCTATAGGTATAGCTTATACTCCTTAAGCTTCCTTAGCACTTTTTTAACATGCTTAACATGTTTTTTAAGTATTCTACTAGAGTATACTAGTACATTATCTAGGTACGCTATAATAAAGATTCTAAAGTATTTATAAAGTGTGTTATAAATAACTAATTAAAAGGTTACTAGTGCGTTTATTAATCTAAAAGGCATAACTATGTATTTAAATAGTTTATATTTTGTTTTAAACGCTAGTATTTACTTATAACCTTTTTGAATTTTAATTTAGTAAAATTCTTCTTAAACGTTAAATTTTATAAACTACTTAGCTTTTTAGAGTTAATTTATAAGTTCTATAATTAGTAGTAAAAGATATTAGTTCTTCTGCGTTACGATGTTTAACCTTCTAAAGTTAACACACAGTTGCTACTTCTTATTAAGCTTCTTTATAAATAAGATAAATAAAGCTATTAGGCCGAATCTTAGTTAAGTAAATTCTTTCTTTAGATTCTTCTAGATGTAATCTCTTAGCTTAGTATTATACTTAGGCAATATTAGGTATATTAGTCCTAGGCTTAGCTTAGCTCTATTATCTAAGATAATTTTATAATTTTAATTTTAATAGTCTACTAGTTCTATAGCCTTGTTCTCTTTAAAGAGTTCTCTAAACTTGTTAGTATAATACTTTCTTAGTATTCTTAGTAGTAAGATTTCTTCTTTTGTAGTTGTAACTTACTTTATCTAAATAACTTCTATCTTTTAATAGTCTTTTATATAAATTTTCTTAATCTTATATAGTAAGATCTTGCTAAATCTTTTATTCTAAGTTAAGCTTTAATTTATTAAGTGTATTTTTTTATGTACTCTAGCAACCTTGTGCATAAGTTCTCTTCTAAGTATTTTTTTTTTTACTAGTTAATAGCGGGGTTATAGGCATCTAGCTAATTATTACTAATTAATATATCTAGTCTTCCTAGATCTCTAATATTAATATTTATTTAGTACTTTATGCCTGCTATTTATAGCTTTATTAATTTAGTCTCTAACTATATTATACTGTCTTTATATTCTATAAGTCTCTCGTTAGCTAATAATATTAAGATTAGTTCTTTTTTAATCTAGTGTAGTATTTTATATTTCTTTACTACTTGTAGGGAAATTATTATTTGTGTAGCCCTACTATTTATAAGCGTCTGCATATCTTAACTATATATAGATATAGTTGTAAGTAACTACTTTACTTAACTATTAGTATCTTATACCTTTCTTAAGGTTGTCTTAAGTATGCCTTTACTAGTATAACTTTGTTTTTAGCAGCATCTTAGTTTTTTGCCTACTTACTTTTCTTTTTTTTTGGAAAGTAGCCTACACTATACTTAGTGCTATAGTGTATTAAGTAACTATTATTATAATGAAAGCTTTAATAAAAGTTTTAGTAAAGTATATCTTACTTTAAAGCTTGTCTTTTTAGCTTTAGCTTTTTAGCTTTATAAATTAGGCAGTCTGCTGCCTTATAAATGTTTAATAATAAAGTAGTATAGTAGTAGTTATTTACTTATTATACCTTTTTAAGTTACTATTAATAGAGGTTACATCTATCCTTGCATTGCGTTTATAGGAGTTAGTAGTAAATCTCTACTTTGTTAAGTTTATAAAAGTAACACTTGTTTACTAGGCATTTATCTACCTATAAGTTTAGGTAGTAGCACTAGTCTTAGTCTACTTTGTACTTCTTTTTATCTTTTTTATAGAACTTATAATTAATTTTGTAGTTGTACTAATGTAACTTTTTGTGCTGTCTAGTACTTTTTACTTTTTTTAGCTTTTTAGTTTTTAACCTTAGCTACTAAATTATTAAAGTAAGGCTATTAGTATATTACTTAATAACTAACTTCTTTAGCGTTCTTGCTAGTAATTATAATTCTTTCTTAAATTATACATTTGTTAGCGTAGTGTGTTGTTGCTTTATATACCTAACATTAGTTATTAGCTAATTATTCTAGCATAACTTTATCTTTAACTTTCTAATCTATTAGCATAGGCTTGCTTAGAGTAAGAACTTTATTATTTAGTCTTAGTTGTAGTATAATTCTGTAGCTGTCTATTAAGCGTGTCTTCTTGTAAAGGTCTAAGTTGCTTATGTTGTTATTTAGTTCTATTTAAACTAGGTATAGTGTTTTTTGTCTAATTATCCTAATTTTAACAGCTGCTTATTTAACTTATTTTTCCTTATAATCTTTAGTAAAATGTCTAACCTTGCTATATTAAAGATATGCTTTATTATTATAATGCTTTTAGCGTTCTTCTTTAAAGAGGCTATTATACTTTTTTTTTAAGTATTTCTATCTTTAACCTTGTCTTACACATTACTAGTTATAATAGCATTATTATTTCTATTATATCTGCCGCGTTGTTGTTTTGTATTAGCTAGGCTAGGTTAGAAGTATTTCTTTTAATTATATTGTTTTTAGAGCCTGTTGTTAATGCGCGTAGCTAGCTTAATCAGAGTATACAGTATATTAGGCTTATTATAGCATAGTAGGCTATTCTTAATATTTTTCTTTAGGCCTACTTTAAACACTGTTTAAAGTGCCTTATTATCTTAATTAATTTGTGCTTATAGTTGCTTAAACTCTACTATGTATACTAATACTAACGTAGTCTGCTTTAGGTAAGTAATTTTCTTTTTAGCCTAGTTCTTAGTGTTTATTTTTTTTAAAAATACGTTTTATTTTTTATTTAAACTTTATTTAACTTATAAATAAGGCCTGTGTTTTAGCCTTAACTTCTTTATATTTTACGTTCAGTAAGTAGTTGTCTATATAGAGTTGTATTTAGTTAGAGGCTTTATTTTTTATATATATACTTGCTATAAAAATCTTTTTCTAGTTAGTAGAGACCTTGTTATACTTGTAGTATAAGTTAATGTAAGTAAGAAACGTTTATAGTTTCTTTCTATCCTCTCTATACTTCTTTAGTAGTGCTATCTTAAGCTTTTTTATAGCAATAAGTTGTTTGTTTAAGGTAGCTATTAGTTAACTTAAGAGCTAATTAATTATGTTTATTATAGAAGTTACTTGCTGTGCCTAGACATAAGCCTATTACTTAAGATTCTTAATTTTTTAAGCACTAGAGTTATTTTTAGTATTAGAGTTAGATATATTAAGCATCTTATTATTTCTTAACATTAGTTAATTTAGCGTAAAAAGTCCTAGACCCTAAGCTATGTTGTTTTAAGTAACTTTTTAGAATGCTATTATAAATCTTAATTAGGCAACTTGTTAGTTAAATTATTTACTAAAATTCTATAGTAATTAAAGTGTTACATAAGGTTAGTTTATACTTATCTAGACTTATTTTATGTTAAGGCAAGGCTAATATATAAAGTAGTTTGTAGGGTATTATAAAAATAATTTTAAGTAGAAAAGAGTTATTAATGTTAACTAATAAGTAAGTAATACTAATTTTATAAAAATAAAATAACTAGTTAATAATCTATGTAAGAGATAAACTATTTAAATTAACTATAATAAGTATAATAATAAGATTTAATACATTCTTATACCTATTGCCTTTGTCCTATATTCTCCTGTGCCTTCTATCTAAGAGGGAGGTTAGGGAGGGCGTTGGCCTCCTTTTAAACAGTGGCCTCCTAGAGGTCCTATCTTGGCGGGATGCTAATCACGTGATCCCTGCGCTCCGCGCCGATTATTACCTTCTAACGTTGTGGCTAGTTGACCCTTAACCCTCGCTCGTACGTTAAGGAGTGAACCCTTCCTGTTACTTGTAAAAGAAATTTTCTATTTTATTATTATGCTTTAATTAATAGTATAATGTTCTAGCACTGTGCCTACGCTTAATAGCAGACTCTTCTAAAAATATAACTTTATAAATAAATTATATTTTTAATGTTTTTAAGTGTTTGCTAAGCGTAAGTTTGACAATTATAAGCTTTTTTAGTAGCTAAAGGCGTCTTTTTTTAAAATATATAAATAAAATAGTTCTCTTTTTTTAGAAAGCGTTGTACGCTTTTAATTAAAAGATCTATACTATTTTCTTCTAATAGACGTTAGATTGTCTTTTTAGAGCTTCTTGTAAGGTCTCTATTAAGTACTCTTTTTGCTTTTTTTTTAAGATCTTAGAAGGATGACCTTGTTTAGAGCTAATAATAGATAAAAAAGCGTTCTTTTTTTATTTAATATAATATAGAGTATTATAAATACTTTTAGAAGGCTGTTCTAGTATATTACTAATAGAGAAGATAAATTTGTTGTATAAGTATAAAGTATAAACTTGTTGTTTAAATTAAGAGAGATCGCAAGCTATAGAAAAAGTAATATAAAAATTAGAAGTTAAAATAAATAAAAGAAGTAAATATACTATATATTTACTAAGTTATTACGTAATTAGTGCTTATGTAAGCAATCCCTTTTTTTTAAATCCTTTTATTAAACTATAATAAAATAAGAAAAATTACACTTAAACTTGCTTACATTATACTTACGTAAGCTAATTAAACTAATTTTTTTGGGCCCTTTTCATACGTTTACAGAAAAGATATGTTGAAATCTATTATTGCTTTATTTTCAACATAATTTAAGCGAGATTACAGGCGCCATAGTGCTAGCTAAGCAGCTTACTAAGCAGCCTATCTTGAAGAGGAGGTTCTTGGCTTTCCAAATCACTAACTCCTTTTAGTATAGCCCTTCTAGGTATTGAAAAATAAAGCTTTAAAAACTATAACCTTTTTCAATTTTATTTTTTTGTCACCCCACTGTAAAGTTATATTTATAAATAAATAATTAAGTAGCTATAAACAACTCTTAATTAAATTCATAGAAATTAGAAAGACGTATACTATAAAGTTAATATAAAGCAGCATATAAAAATTCTAGATAAGGTAGCACATATAATAATAAGCTTAAATATTATCAGCTAAAGTTATACATGTACTAAGTTTTATAGCTTTAGTAGTATTATTAAAGAAAACATATATTATACTTAAATTAAAAACTTAGTAAAGCTTTGCATTAATACTTTTAGAAGTAAACAAGCTAAAAAGAAATAATAAGACTTTATTAAAAATATAAGTATAAAAAAATAAGCTCTTGCTACTAATAAGAATTAGAAGTACGTTTTAATACTTTTTTTTATTATATATACTTACTAACTAGTGTAGACTATCTAGGCCTCCGGTAGTGCATAAATCTTAGGATTTAGCAATAATACCATTCTGCGCAGCGATAAGCTATATATTAAAAATCATAACAGTTATAAATACAAAGAAAAAGTAAATAATAATTTAAATATTGAAAGCACCACCAAGACGGCTACACCACCAAGCCGGCTACTTTTTCTTAGCACCGCGAACACCACGTACAAACAGCGATACAATTATAACGTACAATAATTTTAGATTAACAAGAGAGTAGAATTAAACTTGCTCTTTAGGCGTATACCTTACATTAATTTTAGACCCTACGACGCGCTGCTGCTGCCTTTGGCGTACAATATTAGCAGCTCTCTAACTAACTCTGCGAAATCTATTTTTAACGCAAAGCACTACTAAACAGCTAAAAGCTCTCTACAATAAAAGAGCAAACAATTATATAATATATTTTTAAGCTTAATTTGCGAGAGTTTGCCCTCTAGCTGCAAGATGTAGTAAATATTGTAGATAAACTACTAGCTGTACGTAGTAAGATACCTGTTAGTAAGAACTAGGCAGAGCGCTTTGTTTAGCGTACAAAGGAGCTTAAGATAGCCTTTAACTAAGCAAAGGATTGCTAGAGGATACTTTTAGAGGACCTAGAGGTTATTACTGCCTAGTTTAAGCTTGTACGAGAGACAAAGGCTAAGTATAAAATCCTTAATAATAATATTAACAACTTTAAAAAAACAGGCTTCTAAATAGGCTTTATTAGCTTAATAAAGGTAGATACAGGCTTAGAACGTTATATAGAACTAAACTTTATTTAGCTAAGCAATAAAGAGTAAGTTACAGTAATCTAAAGCATCTACACTGTAGGCTATGCTATCTTACTCTTTATTATTTATAAAAGGCGTATCTATATCTCTGCCTAGTACAAGGAGAGAAATATTCCGTACAACTAGAAGCTCTCTATATTAAAAAATAGGTAAATAAACAATGAGCTTAGCCTAAAGTAGTTAAAGTACTTTAATTAGTATATAAAGTTGCTTTAGAAGAAGTTGTACAAGCTGCTTATCTTAAACAGCTATAAAAGCTACTTTAACTAAAATTTTAAGAACATTTACTTTATATAAAAGATCTTAACTTTCTATATGCCTGCTTATTTATTACACGTACTTTGGCTACTTAACGTAGTAAGTTTCTTGCTATTAAAACTAAAGTACTCTTAACGTATACAAGGCTTAGCATTGCAACGCGTCTTCTACATTAATAAAAAAGGCTTTTTTTTAGCCTTGAGGGACGCGTTTTTTAATATATTTACGTATAAGAGTTGCAAGAAGGCCTTTAAGGCAGTAAGGCTAGTCCTTATTAACGCGCAGAAGGTTTTTAATTGCCTTAAAGTCTGTTTTTGTACGCTACTACCTGCAGCCCTACTAGAATCGCCCTAGTAGTCTTAAGCACTAAGCAATACCAAACTCGCTTATCGTTAGCTTGCCTACCTGCAATTGTGCTTATAAGGGGCTCCTCACCTGCAAGGATACCTGCAGGTATTATTGCCTAAAATATACACACGTTATTATTTAGAGCTATCTCTTACTATCTTCTATAGTGTAAAGCAAGTATTATTGCCTAAAGCCACCCCTTACAGAATAATACCTCCTCCTACAGGCTGATAGTCTAGAGATAGCTCCCTTAACGCAATCTAACACTTAAAGTAATTAGAGAAGCTAGAGCCCTACTGTATTTAAACTCTCTAATCCCCCTTAAACTTTATTAAGGCCCGCAACGCTTAAGAAGCCTAAAAAGCGCACCTAAGGCGCACCTGCAACACTTAAGGAGCGTATTAACGCTGCAAAGAAGTAACGCAATAAACTTTAATTCTTACAATAATTATAGAAGTTAGAAAAAGAAGTAGCATAACTAGAAGAAGTTGAATAGAAAGAAATCTTAAATATACTAATACTACTAACTACATTATCCTGCGCGTAGAACGTACTTAAAGCAATACTTACTACGCATGTGCAACACGCGCTAAAACTTAAAAACCTAGCTAAATACTAAAGCAAAACTTTTAAAGAATATTATAAGTTTACTTGTTTTTATAAAGTAGTATTTTAGCTACTGCTACAAGAATTTAAAAGGAATAACAATAAACTAATTTAAATAATGTAGTATCTTAAAGCTAACTCTTAAGAGCTTTAGTATGCTTACTATAAGCATTTTTTTCAAGTAAAGAAAAAAGTACTAACTTAAGACTACTTTAAGTAATATATACTTAACTTGCTTTTAAACTTTATTAACTGCAGTTTTAAAGCAGCAACTGCGCATACGCACGCTATATAGTAAAAAGACTAAACTATTTAATTATTTACAACTTATTTTAATATCTTTAAAAATTAACTTTTAATGTATACTAAGGCATAAAAGGTTTATTACTTTTTTGTAAAACTAAAGCTTAAACTATAGTGCGTAATTACTAACTACTATTAAATCTTTATAACTAGAGAAGACCTTATTATGCTTAGATTTATACTTAAATAGAATTTACGCAGATATTATGTATAATCTGCTCTACTAAAGCACTTTTACAAAAAAAAAAAACACTTTTTTATAGCTACTATACTAAACGCACCTAAAAAGCGTAAAAATAGCAACAATATTACATACTTTAAGTACTAGAAGAAAGAATACTACGCTAATAAGTGCTAAAGCAGTAAGTCTAATAAGGTCCTAGTTAATATAAACTAAATAAAAAAAAGTTAAGTTTTACTATAAATCTAAAGTTAGTAAGGCGCGTACTAATAAATATTTTACTAGAGATACAGCGCATGTGTTACGCATATTTAGTAACTAAAGTAAAAAAAAGAACGCTAGGTTATTTTAGACTTATAAGCAGATATTAGCCTTATTAGTTAAAAAATAGCTATAGAAATAAATTTAAAACTTATTTAAGATATAGAACTTCCTTACCTAAGTTAAATTAGACTTTAAAGGCAGAATATATACATAGTATATAAGCTCTAGCTACGCTTAATAAATAATAATAGCGTAAAGTATATTATAAAGGTTACTGCATATAAAGTAGACAAAAAAAGCGTACTACTACTACTTAGTAATTTTTTCTTAAGCTAGAAAGGTATCTATATTAACTGCGGAAGGTAGATGTAGCGTTAAGAATATATAAAAGCAAATATTAACTTAGTAGCTACTAAAGTATTTTTAAAAGACGCAAAACTTATAAATCTAAAAACTAACTTTTTAGAAGTACTTTAAAGTAATAGTGTAAGTATTAAGCCTAAAGTATATATACTAAACATATTTATAGCGTAAGTACAGTATATACTTAATGCGTTGTAAAATTATACTAATATTTTTAATAATAAAGCTACTAAAACTCTTTTATAGCTGAAAAGCTTAAATTACGTAATTTCTATTTAACAAAGCAAAGAGCTCCTTTATAAACTTTTTTATACTTTTTTTTTGTAAGCTTTAAGTGCTTTATAAATATATTAAGAAAGCACTATAGAAAAAATAAATTTACTACAGCACTAGCCTTATAAGCGCACTAATACTATTTATACTAAAAAAAAATAAAACTCTTTACCTTTACGTAGATTATTAAGGCCTTAACACTATTATAATAAAAAATTATTGCCTACTCTTCTTAATTAAAGAGATACTAGACTGCTTATTTGGCGCACGCTACTACACAATATTAGATTTTAAAGACGTCTACTATTGTCTAAAGATTAAGGTAGAAGATAAGTAGAAGACTGCTTTTAGAACACAATATAGACATTTTAAATATTTTATTATACTTTTTAAGCTTATAAATGCCTTAGCAAGTTTTTAAGCTTATATTAATAAAGCTTTAAAAGAGTACTTAGATTATATTCACGTAGTTTATCTAGATAATATTCTTATTTACACCTATAATAACAACATTGCGCTACACTAGCGTGCTATACGCGCTGTACTTAACTCTTTATAAAAAGTAGAGTTATACATAAATTTTAAAACGTATACATTTCCTTTAAATAAAGTTTATTTTTTATAATTTATTATTATAAAAAGCAGCATTTGCGTAGATTTAGCGCGTGTTACTACTATTAAGTAATAGCTTACACCTACTAGTATAAAAAAGCTGTAGTTTTTTCTAGAATTTGCAAATTTTATTAGTATTTTATTAAAAACTATACTATATAAACAGCACCTCTTATAGATATTTTAAAAGAGAAATAAGTATTTTACTAGAATAAGAATATATATACTACTTTTATTAGGCTAAAGCAACGCTTTATATATGCGCCTATTTTATATTACTTTCAAAATATACGTATAATTTATATTAAGATAAATACTTTAACTTTTACTATATTAGGCATATTGTCTTAATTATTTAAAGACAAAAAGTAGCATCTTATTATATTTTACTTACAAAAACTACAAAACGCTAAGCTAAACTATAAAGTATATAACTTTAAACTTTTAGCTATTATATAGAGTTTTAAGAAATAGCAGCACTACTTAGAAGGCGCTTAATACACTATTTAGGTGTTAACTAATTATAATAACTTACGCTCTTTACGTGCTGTATAAAAGCTAAACTAGTATTAAGCACGCTAAGCTCTATATTTAGAAGCTTTTAATTTTAAAGTTAAATACTGCTTAAGGTATATAAACTCTGTAGATAGACTATTAAAAAGAGCAAATTACAAACAAAAGAACTTGTTATTAACTTAACTATTGCCTATACTATAGAATAAACTTCTAGTAAAAGTAAAGTATAGTAAAATAGAAAGTTCTATAACTTAGCATAGCTAAAAAAGCGCATATAAAATGCATGTAGCTAATATTTATAGAATAAAAAGTATTTAAACTACTAGTGCTATAAAGTGTATACTATGCGTACTACGCTCTCTAGCTAGAGTATTAGTTAGTAGCGAACCTGTAATAGTAGAGTTAGAAGCTTTAATAGATAAACTGCGCTAGTTACAATAAAAAGACGCTTTTGCTTTATAGTAAGTTGCAGACTCTATGTAAGCAGTATGTACTTAAAATAGTAGTAGCGCGCAAGTGTAGCGCGTTAATAATAAAAAAGTTTTAAAATATAAAGGCAGAATTTATATTCTACTGAAACAAGCTATTAGGCAGGAAATTCTATTATAGAATTATAATACGCGCATAGCAGGTTATTTTGGCGTATATAGATCTTATAAGCTTATTAGTAGGCTATATTACTAGCTAAAGCTAGGCTATAATATTTAAGATTACGTAAAGACCTGTGTAGTATGCTAAAGAAGTAAGGCTTTAAAATATAGTAAATATAGTTAGTTATTACTATTACTAGTTTTTAATAAGATATTTAAGGAAATAAGCTTTAATTTTGTAATAAAGCTACTACTAGTAAAAAACAATAGTTCTAGTTATATATTTAATATAACTTTTATAATTCTTGACTGCTTTTTAAAGATAGCAATCTACATACTTGTATTTAAAACGTAAAATATAAAACAGTTTATAGAATTTTATTTTAAATATATTATTTTAAAATACAGAATCTAAAAAAGTATTATATCTAATTATAGTTTAATTTTTACCTCTATATTCTAGACAGAAATATGCTACTAATTATAAGTAAAGTATAGGCTAAGCACAGCCTTCCACCTATAAATAAACAAGTAAACTAAACGCTAAAACTAAATAATAAAGTAATACCTAAAAATGTTTGCCTTAAAAAAATAAGATAATTAGGTATTACTTTTAATAACTGCATAATTTGCGTACAGCAACTCTATCTATAAATTAATAAAGACAATACCTTTTTACTAAGTATATAGTAAGCATTTATTACTTACATTGCCTCTTAAGAATAGTAGACTAGAAGGGGAGGTACTAGACGCTATAAATAGAGTGCAGCGCATGCACAGCGCACGTGCAATAGTAAGAGAATACCTCTTAGCAGCATAAAAATACTAACGCTAATACTACAACAAAAAATACAAACTAAAAATCTTTTACTAAAAAGACTTAGTTTGCCTTAGTATAAAGAATATTAACTTAGCTTACTAACTTAGCAAAAAGCTTTCTAGTAAGTTTATAAAACTATTTTAAGTATAAAAAGTAGTTAGAACGTAAGCTTACTAACTATAACTACTACTTTACTATTGTATTTATAATATCTTCTACATCTTTTTACTAGAATAATAAGAATTACGTAGTAGTTAAGAAGATAATACTTAAGTACTAGAAATTAGCTTTAAAGGTAAAGAAATCTAGAAAGTTAAAAAAATATTAAGAAAATAAATTAAGAATAGCTAGCTAGAGTATTAGCTGTAATAGAAAGGCTATAATAAATTATAAAATACCTAGACTCTAGCATTGTAGTTTAAAGATATAAAAGAACTAATTAAAGAATATAAGTATAAGTAAAGATTATTACGTTCTAAGTATACTAAAAAAATATACTTAATAGTATTGTTGCGTACTTAAGGCGTAAATTAAGCATTTAAAAAAATACAACTACAAGTATAAAAATAATTTGCTTTTACTTATTATTAAAAATTTCTTTACTACTAGCACAAACTTTATTATTACTACTAATATTATTACTACTACTTTTAGCACTACTATTATGCGCGCTACCTACGCCTAGACTGCGCCTAAGAAGTAGTACGTTGTTATTGCCTAAGCTCTTATTATTATTCTTATTATTACTAGCGGGACTAGCAATCCTAGCCGCATAACTAGCAATTAATTTAAAAGTAGCTACTATATAGCACTACTCTACTAAGATTAAGCTTAAGTAGTAAAGTAAAGTTGTTAGTACTTAAGAAAAAACTTTTATAAGAGTACTAGTGTGTGCAGTAATATAGTAGTAGTTAGAAAGCTTAAAGTTAAATTAGCGCTAGCACCGCGCAAGCTTAACGCTAGTAGTAATAATAGTAAAGTTAGTTTTTAGAATATTAGCATTAGTAATAGTAGTATTAAAATAAGCGTAAAGTTAGTACAAATAATTTAAACACCTATTAAGTACTTTAAAAACTTATTTAAATTAGCTAAGGCGTAGTTAATAAAATAAAAATACTTACTTTAGTATAACTGCTATAATTACTCTTAGTATAATAGTTATAATAATAATACTTAGTCTTACTATAAATCTTTTTTTATTTAGTAATACTTTACGCGTAGCGCAGGCATGTTATATACAAAGTAATAAAATAAGTAGCTTTTTTAAGTATACTAAACTTGTATAGCTAAGCATTTTATAAGTAAGACTTTTTAATGTACTTAAGATTTAGATAGTAAACTATAATAAAGAGTAGAGCTTAGTGTTAAGGTGCGTAATGCATGTGCTAATATTATATATTAAGTGTATTAAGTAAGACAAGAACTACAAAAAATATACTAGAAAATTTTTTTATTACTATAGCAAATATTACCTTGCATAAACTACTTATAATAACTACACACTCTTACTTTTACTTTTAAAAATTTCTAAGAAATAAATAATAGAATTTAAAAGTTACTATAATAACGCTATAGAACTAAATTTGTAGAGCTTACTATGCATCTAACTCCTAAGTAATACGTGTTTTAAGCGTATATTACTTACGCGTAAAACACGCTCTTTGTTAAGCTATCTTTATATACAATTTTAGAAGTTTTAAGTTAAGGCTGTTAGGACGCTAGACTAGAGGGGGAGGCTCTGTCACAGATGGTAGCGTGCTGGCTAGATCTGCTAAACTCGCTTATTGTTAGCTTGCCTACCTGCAATTGTGCTTATAAGGGGCTCCTTACCTGCAAGGATACCTGCAGGTAATATACACACGTTATTATTTAGAGCTATCTCTTACTATCTTCTGTAGTGTAAAGCAAGTACTATTGCCTGAAGCCACCCCTTACATAATATATATAAATTTAGCTTATAAGCAAGGCTTGTAAGCAATGCTATTATATAATTACTAGAAGAAGCTAGAGGAGGCTTCTTAAAGCTTGTTAAAGGAGCTAAAAAGATGCTATACTAAAACGCTATATAAGCTGCTCGCATTTATAAGCTTAAAGAGTAATTAGTAGTAAAAACTAAGCGTAAAACTTAGAAGAAAAAGCAGATTTAGTACAGCAGCATAATAGAGTATAGTGCAGCAGCATTGTCTGTAGCTAAAAGTGCAGCTATAAATAGTATAGTGTTCAAAAGAACACGTAGTAGTAGTAGTTAAGAAAGAGCCTAACTAGCTTAATAGCGCTGTGGCAACTGTAGCAAGACTAGGCATAACGCCTTTACGTGCAAAAATAATGCAGAAGAAGATTTTAAATTTATTGTAAGTGTGTTGTACGTAGAATCTGTAGATAATGTTAAGTAATTAACTGTTTTGTATGTGGTGTTCGCGATGCCAAGAAAAGGTGGCCGGCTCAGTGTTGTAGCCGTCTTGGTGGTGCTTTACGTTACTACTTTTGTTATAATATACTTTAAATTAATAAAGTTTAATTAAAAAGCACTTAATATAGCACGTAATAAGTTAACTTTATCTTATTATTTATACGTTTACTAAAGGCCTATAGCCTATATAGTATTAAAATTGTAAAGTAGATATTCATACGCTATACGCTAGCAATTGTAGGAATTTATTATAGCTTTTTATTATATTCTTAAACTTAACGCTGCTTATGTACATATTATTATAGCTTAACTTGTCTATAATCTTCAATACAATCTCTACTGATTTAAAATAAGTAGAGACTAGGTTATTTAGGGAGAAGAGCAAAAATAATTAGATTTATTAATGTACCTGGCTTAAGAAGCTATACAGAAGGAAAGAGGAGAAAATATTTTAACTAATCAAAATAAGTTATAGAGTACAACTAGCTAGGCTTAGAATTTAGACAGCAAATCTCCCTGCTAGAACTATGCTACTTATATTAGCAGCGTTTAGTTAAAGTTTAAAGAAGCTACTTATATTATAACTAGCTGTCTTTATATATTCTGTTTTAACTGTAGCATAATCCTACAACACCTAAAGCTAATAAAAATAAAAACTAAAACTTTATAAACTGTATTAATATAGCTAATTATAAAGGTACCTTAACTCTTATTTATAGTAGTCTACGCACGATAAACTCTATATTTACTCAACTTTAAAAAAGTAGTATACCTGCTTTAATATTTAAATATACTTAAGATACCGTTAGGAAAGAGCTTGCACAAGTAGTTATTAACAGCAATTACCTATTCTAATCTATTAAACAGCTTTTATTTACGCGCTTTCTCTAATTTCTAAGGCCTTAGACTATAATAATTACCTGTTATAAATTTAGGTTAATGTTTTAGTGTAACGGCGCAGGCAAGACTTACGGATCAGTATCGGTGGAAGGGATCACGGCAAGGCATATGGGAGTGCGTTATAATCCACAAATAAGCCTTGATTCTAATAAGACACCTATAGGCCTTGTACAAAAGGATATCAAAAATCTATAGAGCAACTATGGATCCTGAGCTGTCTTTATACCTGCGACCTGGGCAAGAACCGGAGTAGATCCGATACCGATTGAATCCTGAGATAGCGTTGATGACAAGAGGATTGTAGCGTTTTCGTTACATTTAGAACTAGTTTAATAAAGCAAAAGCTTGTTTTTTAATAACCTAGGCCCTATAACTAAGATTTTCATTATACTTAATATATAGTCTACTGCTAATTATCTTAGCTTTCTTGCAGTTAAGAGGTACAATATTATACAAAACTAGCAACTCTAAGAAAAACTACTTAATTTTATACTAATACGTAAATAATACACTAGAATTTTAATAGATATAGATAGGCTGAAAAATGGGTTGGGGGTACCTATCCTTGGGTATAGGTTGGGTTGGGGTCGCACAGACCAGTGGTTTTGGTTAGGTTAGGGTCGCACAGACTAGTAGTTGTAGTTGTAGTTAGGTCGCATAGACTAGTAGTTAGAATAGGGTTAAGTTATAGTTAAGTTAAAACTTAATTACTAGTTATTCATATTAAAAAAGTATTTTAAAAGCAATAGAAATGCTAAAAGGATAATACTTTTTTACTACAGTTGCTTATTACAGCTTGTTATTACAGTAACACTTAAGGCGCTGCCGCTTCTATGCTAGAGGTAGAGAGTCCTTATCTGTAAGCTCGTCTTCTACTGTTCCCTCCTCTAGACTACATGTACCCTCTCTAGGCGCTAGGAGCTTAAATATATTGTTAATCTTATTATGTAGTACTTTAAGGCTAATATCTTTATTCTGCATAAAAATTCTTTGCGCCTTTAGATCCAGAGATATAGTATCCTTAAAAACCATAATCTACTGTATAGTTAAAGCTAAAAGATAATGCCTCTAATTACTAATAACATTTTTTGCAGTATTAAAAACGCGCTTAAAACTAACACTAGTAATTAAGATTGTTAATATATTTTTAGCAGCTTAAGACAGTTGAGGATAAGTATTTTCATTCTGTTGCTACTACTTCAGGACATTAAATAATGTCTTTAGTTTAATACAAGAAGTGCTAAAGTAGAATTCTCCTTCTTAATGTTGGAGATTAAGCTACTTAGCTGTTTCTCTACAGGATCCAGGTGCTCAAAATCACCATCTGAAATCTACAATCAACATTGTTATCAATTGATCTACAGCAACTACGCAATCTATTACGTGAGATTACATAAGATTGCGAGATATTGCATCATCTACTACGCAAGTTATTGCGTAAGTACAGATCTTTCTAGAATGCAAATAACAAATATATATAGACTGTAATTAGGCTTGTAGTTAGAAAGAGAGAGTCAAGAGAATTACAATATTTAGTTGAGTAGTTGTACAATACAATAATAAGACTCAATTACTCTCTTCCCCTAGTCTCTGTTTATTCTCGTATTCTTATCG
Source organism: Alternaria gansuensis (assembly GCA_009289805.1). Taxonomy (NCBI): domain Eukaryota; kingdom Fungi; phylum Ascomycota; class Dothideomycetes; order Pleosporales; family Pleosporaceae; genus Alternaria; species Alternaria gansuensis. The sequence continues at coordinate 10,707 of WBOK01000560.1, read as the reverse complement.
TTCTACTTCCGCCTCCTCCTCAATCTCTAGGTTTTAAGCCTAGAACAGGCTACCTCTGAGTCTACTACAAACAAGTAGAAGGCAGAGACCTCTACCTCTGAGTTGATAATAGAACAAGCAACTATTCCTGGAGATTGAATCCGCAACACTTACTCAGTGGAGCTTTTAATTTTTTTTTTTTTTTTTTTCAAAAGATGTCTAACTTAAAGTAGAAAAGCTGTTAAAAGACAATTAAGAAGCAGGCCTTTAAAACTATTTACAACTAAGTATCTTTTAATAATAATAAAAAGTAAAGACCAGTATATAATTTGCCCCTGTAGTATTATTATATTAATTAAGATAGTTAAAAAACTGTTTATAATATATGTGCTTATCTTAAGGTTCTTATATAGCATCCTAGTAAGCTAATTAGCACTTTTCAGTAATAAACAACTGTAACAACTATACTTTATGTATAGTAAGCTTTGAAGTTAGATTTAGAACAGCTGCGTAGTTAAATAAGAACTCTTACTTAGCTAATTTTCTGTATAGTACTTACTTAGTTTTGCTTTACTCTTGTCTATAGTAGCTTATACTATTACACGCTGCTTTATAGTGCGACTTTCTATATTCTTATTAAAATTGTTAGACATTAAGTTTATAAAACTAAAAGATAGTTATATATAAGCTAAATATATTAGACCTGCGGCTTCTAGTTCTTATTTAAAAAGCTTATAGCGTCCTTAAACTGCTTAAGCATTTCTATAATTATTTTAATATAGTGCTCCTTATTAGAAGAGAGTTAGAGACACTTAAAATTATAAAAGTTAATCTCTCTTGTGTTGTTATTAAGGGCAACAATAATATAAGTACTTCATTTTATTACTATCTCTTGTACTCGATACTTATTAACATACTATAAGAGCTTTAGCACGCGCTTGCATATATTCTAGATTAAATTCTATTAAGTCTTTACATTACAAATAAAAAAAAGTTATTCTTTTAGTAGTATATATTGTTAAGTGCCAAGAAATTGCTTGTACTACTATAGTAACGCGTTATTAGCAATACAAATAGCTTAGATCTTAAAAGTAATAAAAATATAATACTTAAATATAATAAAAGTATAAATGCCTTGCAAAGTTTATTTAGAAAGAACATCTCTTATTTGATTTTTTCAATATGTTGCCTTTACAAGATATTTCTAGGTCTAACCTCTATAGTAGTATCTAGCTAAAGATGTTAGATTATGTCTAAAACTACTAAGTTAATAATATAAGCTAGGCATAAGATAATGCTTTCTAAAGTGCTTTAGCTAATATTCTTATCTACTAGTGTTAATTAAACTGTTTAACTAAGTACTGTATTGTTGCAGGCATTATTAGAAGTAATAGCTAGAAGGCGAGACCTAGTATTAGTGTCTAAAAGTATATATAGTACTTCTGCAGCTATCAAAACTGTGGGAGCTAAGAAGGAGCAATTGTTTGATCACCTGAGTGGAAAGTGAGTGTATTGATGAACTAAGTGCCACAACAAAGTGTACTACTAAAGAGACATAAGACGATCTAGCCCGTTTATATAGACGCTAGCGGGGCCGTCACGTGAACAGCTTACTAGGATCACCTAATTAACATAGTGATCCGCGTGTTAATACTCTAACACACCCCCTAAGTTAGTAAGAATTTTTTAATCTAAGCTGTAAGTAAAGAGTTTATCTTTACTAAATTAACATTGTTAATTAAGAAGTCTTCTTATAATCTTAGTTCTACTGCCTAATCTTTTATGTCTGTTGTAATATATTAACATTATTTTCATTAAGCAAGCAGCATAGTTCTATTATAATATTAAAATATTAGATAGTCCCTAAATATTGCGTAATTAGTCTGTGCATAATTAATATTAATACTAATTACGTCTACTACCCCTTTAAAAGTTTTAGCCTTACTATAATATTAATTACTAAGTCTTTCTAATCTTTAACGCACTTTATTACTATTAATATAGTAAGCTTTGTTGCCTTACCATTCCCTTACTAATTAGCTGCTAATCTTTCTAGTATAGTCTGCCCCTAATAGCAATAAGCGTAAGTGTTGCTTAAAGAGCTATTATTAAAAGCGTAATTATTGCTTAGAAAGCCTGCGCTAATAATATAAAAATAATATCAAGTATTAGCATTACGCCCGCCAAAGTCTATTTAATGATAAAATTTAGCAAGTAGCTAATCTTTAAGATAATAAAAGTTTGTTATTTCTGCCTTTTAATCTATACGCGCACCTTAAGACTTCTAGTAGCTTAGCTTAAAAATTCATTAACTTACTTATTAAATTAAGTCTACTATCAAGTCCTTATTTGATTTTTAATTAAACTAAGAGCTTAACTAAGAAATTTAGTTAGCGTAAGAGCAAAACTGGTTAAAAGCTTATTTAAAAATTAAAGTAGATTACTACTTAAGGAACTTTTAGAAAATAGTAACACAATAATAGCAATAGCTTATATACACTTACTAAGCTGTTTACAAAGCGCAACGCGCATTTTTTTACTTAAAAAAAAAGCGCTTATAAGCTTTTTGAAAATTACTACTAATTTATTATATTTTTATGTTTTTCTGTGTAAGCGCTGTATAAAAAAGTTACTTAATAGTTTATATGCTAAGCGCTGCTTTAATTAAGTTTAAATCACTAGATAGGGTAGCACTTGCTACAGCAGTTGCTTATCTTATATATACTATACTATTAATAATAATCTTGCTAATTATTCTATAGCTATGTATAAAAATAAAAAAATAAGTCTTTAATTATTTAAGCTTCTTGCTTAAGCTACTAATTAGTTTTAGAAATAAAACTAAAATAAGTACCAAGTTAATAAGCATAAGCTATTTAGCAACATTATTACTTACTATAAAAGAAATTAATAGTAGTGTTATGTTTACTAGAAAGCCTTTTTTGTAAAAGCTTTTAGTTAAAGATTACTATACTTAAAAAATGTTATCTTGCAGTTTTGCCGCTTAGCTTTTACTGCCTGCTTCTACTCCTGCTCTAGTAAGCGCTTTTAATTAAAAATATAAGCCTTAAAATAATATATTTAACTCTAGTTAACTTGTAGTACAGCCTGCTTAATAGCTAGCTTATAATTTATAAAAGCTGCAGTAACAATAGCTTTTGCTATAGTAGTAATAGCAGTATTCTCTACGTTAATTAAAAGTTTAAGAATAACACGCTTATAAAATGCTACTTCTAACTACTTTTTATTGTTGCATTTTTAATTATTCTCCTAATAGCTGTACAACTTAATTACATAAGTACAAGTATACTAAAGTAAGCTAATAATTCTTTTATAATTCTATGTATAGAAGTAATAGATTAAATTTATGCTTTAATACTGCTTACTTGTAGATTTTAGCTATCTAGGCTAAAATAGCTAATAATGTACTTAAGCTTACTAAGGCTTAAAAAGCTAAGCAAGACTTACTAATAAAGTCTAGTAAGTATAATAATTCTAATACTTACTAGTAAGCTTATTCTTAGTTCTAGCCTTTAGTTTTTAGTTAGTTTAGCTTTTAATCTCCCGCTCCTTTTAAGTAATTAAAAGAAAACTTTGCTTAAAATTTAAATATTGCTTCTTAATATTAATCCTTTGCTTATTAATTATCATTACTTTAAATTAAGTGTTTAACTTACTAAAAGTTAAGTAACTACTTAAACTTCTTAAACTGTTATTAAGTAAGCAACTTAGTTAGTTTATTAGCTAGCATAGTTACTATTTCTAAGTACTTAACTTAAAATAATTTCTTAGTATATTCTTACTGCAGCTATATATTTTATATATTTACATATTTTAAATAAGTGCTAACTTACTTATTTTCTTCAACTATAAGCCTAATTATTTATTAATTGTTATACTAAACCGTCTAAACTTTTTTTATATTAAAAAACAGTTTGTTAAAAAAGCGTTTAAAGGCTATAGCCTCTTTAGTAGTTTGCTTAAAGGCAAGCAGCTTAGCCTTAGTAGTTAAAGTAGTTACTATATTCTACTAAACTGTCTTCTAAACTATTAGACCACTATATAGAATAGCTATATATTTATAAAATAATTAACAAGTTCCCTAATTATTTGCAAAAGAAGCATTGCATATAATTATTAAGTTTAGGCTATTATATTTTTTATATTAGATTACATTCTATCCTATCTAACAAAAGTATATAACTACCTATTTAAAAGCTTTTATATGTTAATTACTAGGGTTTATAGAAAAGTATAAAAGCTTTAAGATTAAGTAAGTAATATTTAGTTAAAGTATTATAGCTGTGTATAGCACCAATTTAAGTTTTTTCTTAGTAGGCGTTAATTTCTTGTTTAGTTGCTTTGCTAGTGTTCTTAATTAGCTTCTTTAACAGCAGTAGAGTCTTTAGATAGCTACTATTTTTTAGCTTAAACTTCTTTATAATGCTATTAATTCATATATTATATATATGCGTAATTATTTACTTTTTGTAATCTCTAATTACTTAAATACTAAGAAACTATTGAACTAATTCTTGTTCTTGTATCTTATACTTGTTTATAATCTTTAACTAAAGATTTAATACTTTCTACTTATAATATTTTATAAAAATCAGTAAGATATTATCTATATAAAACAAAACTAGAATTTTCTTTTTTCAATTAAAGAATAGGCAGGGCTCATTTAGTAGGGAAGTCTGTTTATTTTCTCTTAGTAATCCTAAGGAATTCTTATACTAAAATATTAGCAAGTTTTAAAATTTATAAAATACGTAGTTAAGCTGTACGCACTTTCTAAGCTTCTTAAAGCTATTTAGTCTTTTATAAATTACTTAGTTGTTTACTATAATTAAAGCATTTAAGAATACTTCTGTAATATTATATTGCTTAATCTTTAGATTATTTCTAGCAGCAATAGCTACTACTGCTTTAAAGGACCTAGCTACTAACGTAGTAGTATATGTTAAATTAAAAATGTTTTTTTTCTTAAAAATTCTTTTTAACAATCTACGTCTTGTATTTAGAATAGAGGTTGTTCTAATTAAACTTATAAGTTCCAACTCGCTTTATAATTATTAGTTAATTATCTACTTCTGTTTTTAATATTTTAGTCTAAGTCTTATTTTTACTTAACTAATTAATTTCTTTCCTGCGGGTATTCTTAAATAAGGCCTTTATAAAATATTAAAGTAACTGCTTTTAGAATTTTAGTTATTTAAGTAGATTATTGTAATATAGTTAAGCTTTTCCTAAAGTTAGTATATGCTTAGTAAGCAAAGCTACTATAACTACATAATTGAAAGTCTTATAGCTTACTTAGTCTTCTTAAGTTAATTATAAACTTAGTAGGTAAGTATTACAAAGATTAATTTATAATAAATTTTTATAATATGTAATTAATGCGTTAACACTACTTATACTTTTACTTTTTAGTTAATTATTAAGATCTTAAGTTGCTTCTTTACGCTTACGCCTACTGCCTAGCTTATATAGTAGAAAATACTAATTTATAGGCTTACTTAGGCTTTTACTAGCATTTCTAGCGCTACATTTTATAAGTAGAGGTTAAGCTTATAATTACTTACTTTGTCTACTATCTAAGACCTAGAATTTTAAACTATAAGATTATTCGCTATTTGTAACTTACTTACTCTAAGTAAAGGTTCTATTATAATTAGCTAGCGCGTTAAAGTTTTTAGACTTAGACTATTAGACTAGTAAGAAGTTGTTCAGCTTATAAAAAGAAGGCTTTTTACTTTTATGTATCAATAAGTTAACTTCTTTAGGTAAGCTTACTGCTATTTAACTATTAAATACTTTATAATTAATTATATTGTTACTCTCTAGAGTTTCTAGTGTAAGAATAAGTTCTAAAGTAGCAAGACTAGTATTTTACTACTAATTTAAGCAAATTTCTAAGAGTGTACTAGCCTCATGCTTTATTTGCTTAGCGTTTATTAATCTACTTTTATATTTAGTAGATAGGCTTTCTTTACTACTTAAGAAAGTAAATAAATTACTTTTAAAGTTTTTAGTAGTTAGCTGTATTTTTTAATTTCCTTTACTTTAAAAGGCTAGAGGGACTTACAAGTTATTCTCTAGATCAACTAGCTTACTATTATAAAAAAACTCTATAATTTTAATTACTTAATTTTTTAGTAGCTCTTTTTTGTAATTTACTTTATAGAACAGTTAATTATTAAAAGTTATCTTACAGGTAGTAATTACCTAATTGAAAGTTAGTACTTATATATAGTATATATTAGAGGCTTAATAACTAACTAAATAATTACTATAGCTGCAAGAATTAATCTTAAATTCTTAATAATTACGCCTAGCTGCCTTCTCCCTGTTTAATAGGTAGGCTTAGTAGCTATAGGCATAAATTCTACTCTAGTCTAGGCGTAAACTAGTAGTTTAATATCTAATTATAAGTAGTTAATAGTATTAAAAATATTTCTTAAACTATTCTTTAAGTACCTAGTTAAAGGACTAGCATCTATAAATCTTAGTAGAGCTTATTTTATTTAGGTAAGCTGCTGTGTTATAATTACTAGCTAAAGCTTAGCTAGTAGATTAGTGCTTATGCGCATTTTAATAGCTTTTATGATTAGCTCTTAGCTTACTCTCTCTGCTAAGCTATTAGGCTTATAAGTATATAACAGTAGCGTCTTAATTATAATTTATATTTTTATTGCTTATTTCTTTTATTTTAATTACCCTCTCTATAGCAGTGTAGCAGTGTTGTTATTTTAATAAATTTTTATAATCTTTTGCTAATATTTCCTCCTAATTCTTATAGTAAAGCCTTTAATTATAAGCATAATATGATTTACTATCTTTAACTAGATATTATAACTATAGAGCTCGCCTAAGTGGTTTTTTTTTAATAATTAGTGCCTATTTTTTAAGTAGTTAACTAGTTAAGAAACTAAACAGGTTTGATAAAATTTTAAAGAAAAGTTAAAGTAATTTTTTCTTTAGTTTTTATAAAATTACTTATAAGGTATAAGCTATTAGGTAGTAGTTATACTCTAACAGCTTCTTGCTAGTACTTTTAACGTTCTACGCTAAGTAGACTAGAGCTTTAATAGCTTATTATTCTAGATGTTTTAATTGTTAATGCTATAGATCCTTATTACAAGTGTACACCTAGGGTTTCCTTAATGATGCTACAATATTTACTAGTAGTAGTTGAGAAATATAACAAGGAAGTTGCTTATATTTAATAAATAAGAAATTAAAGTAACCCTCTAAGTTAATTAAAACAATGTTCTTCTTAATTGTTTTGAATTTTATAGTATAACTATATCCTAAATACTAAATACCTGCGTGCTTAAGCTGTAATTTGGAGACAATATTGATATAAAAGCCTAGTACAAACTTAACGTTAGTAAGTAGAAAATTAGCTATTTTAGGGCTAGCCTTACTATATAGAATGTTTTTAAGCAGCCTGTTGCTTATTCTAGCACCTAGAATAAATTAAGTGCCTGCTTTAACAGTCTGTCCTTGTTGTATTTATAATAAGTGCCTAGTACTAGTTAATCTATACTATTAACTAAGTAGACTGCTGCTCTACTATCTATAATTGTGCAAAAGGACAACGTATAAGAAGTAAAGGCTATGCTAAATATATTTAGACTAATTTCTTTCATTAAGTCTTCTAAGTTAATTAGTGCTAGAACTAATAAGCTAAAGTATGCTCTACTTAGTTTATTAGCAACTCATCTACTAGTGCTTGCTTTTTAGCCTGTTTTCTTAATTTAAGTCTGTAGTGTTGCTTATCTATTACTGTTCTATTGCTTAATAATCTTCTTCTAATTGTCGTTTATTAGTTTAATTAGTATTTTATTAGTAGGCATTAATTCTATAACTATAGTTTAAAGTTAAATGCAGTTACGTAGTGTTTAAAAGTGCGTACTCAGCTTACAAAAGTAAGATTATAATTACATACTACTTTTATTTAACTTTAAGTTATTTAATAATTATTAAGCTATCTTTAATCTAGATTTAGTTAAGAACACTATATATTCTTTTTTTTTTGAAAATAATTGACTAATCTTGCAACGAAAAACTAAAAATCATTTTTAAATTATTTAAAGTTAATTAAGCTTTACTAAGCGCTATTACTTAAAATAGCTTATTACGCTTCTTGCGTAACTATTTTAGTGCAATTCTAATGCCGAAAGCGTCTAAAAAATTGGTAACTACTAATAGCATAATAACCGTAAGAAGCAAGTAAATTATTGCTTATTAATATATGTAAGACCTGCTTCTTAGTAAACTAACGCTTGAGGCATATTTGTTTTAAGCAAGCCTTATCTAGGTAAGATCTATATTACGCCCTAGTTAAATACTAAGTATTCTAATTTGTAGGAGCAAGATCCTTTTTTAGAATCTTTACTAAGGCTTGAAAATTAGTAAGGTTTAAAGTAATTATGCTTATTAAAGCATTAAACAGCAGGTCTAGATATACAGTCTAACTAATCTAGTCTTTAATATTAGTAATCTTAGTAATCTTCTTTATTTATTAAGCAGTACATACTTTATACGTATTAACTAGCTTATTATAATTATTCTTTTTATACTTATATTAATGGTATAAGCCTTATATTTGCGTTAAGTAATCTTATAGTCATTTTGTTCTTAAGCGCTTACGCTAGGTAGTAGAGCAACAAGCTCTTTAATATCTTTAAGTAACTTAAGATACTAAAGCTCTTAGTACTTTATTAAGCGCACGTCTAGGAGATTAGGATTAACCTAATTCTAAATACTTTTCTTCAAGCAGTGCAGTCTTAATAAAGCAAACTATGTTAGCTAGTTTAATTAAACTTTAAGAATTACTCCTAGGGCAATAAGCAGTATATTAAAAAAGTCTATATTAGTAAGATACTTTACAAAATTACAACGTAGGTTATTGTTAAAGTAAGCATAAGATTAGTTAGTTAGTAGCTGTATTAATAATAATAGTAGCCTGTAAGTTGTAAAATAAATTAGTAGGAGGTTAGTTATATAATTAAGTAGGTAAGAGGTACAGTAGCTGCAGCAATCTGCTAGCCGTGCTGTAGAAGAAAAATAGAGGAGAGTAAGTTAATAATTAAATAGTTAACCTTCTAGCATGCTAATTGCGCAGTAAGAATAAATACTATAATTAAGTAGCTAGGCTTATAGCTGTAGGAGCTAAGAAAAAGCAATTGTTTAATTACCTAAGTAGAAAGTAAGTGTATTAATTAACTAAGTGCTACAACAAAGTGTTAATAACTACTAAAGAGACATAAGACGATCTGGCCTGTTTATATAGACGCTAGCGGGGCCGTCACGTGAACAGCTTACCAGGATCATCTGATCAACAGGGTGATCCGCGTGTCAATACTCTAACAAAAACTTTAGTATATTGTCTACATATTAGTATAAAATTAATTAGTTTTTCTTAGAGTTGCTAGTTTTATATAATATAGTATCTCTTAATTGCAATAAAGCTAAGATAATAAGCAGTAGACTAGATATTAAGTATAATTAAAATCTTAGTTATCGGGCCTAGGTTGTTAATAAAACAAGCTTTTGCTTCAATAAACTAGTTCTAAAATATTAACCTAAATTTATAATAAGTATTTATCATCATCTAAGGCCTTATATATTAGAGAAAGCGCGTAAATAATAGCTGTTTAATAGTTTGGAATAGCTAATTGCTGTTAATAACTACTTGTACAAGCTCTTTCCTAAAGGCATCTTAAGTATATCTAAATATTAAAGCAGGTATACTACTTTTTTAAAGTTGAGTAAATATAGAGTTTATCGTGCGTAGACTACTATAAATAAGAGTTAAGGTACCTTTATAATTAGCTATATCAATACAGTTTATAAAGTTTTAGTTTTTATTCTTATTAGCTTTAGGTGTTGTAGGATTATACTACAGTTAAAACAGAATATATAAAGACAGCTAATTATAATATAAGTAGTTTCTTTAACTTTAGCTAAACGCTGCTAGTATAAGTAGTATAGTTCTAGCAGGGAGATTTGCTTTCTAAATTCTAAGCCTAGCTAGTTGTACTCTATAACTTATTTTGATTAGTTAAAATATTTTCTCCTCTTTCCTCCTGTATATCTTCTTAAGCCAGGTACATTAATAGATCTAATTACTTTTGCTCTCCTCCCTAAATAACCTAGTCTCTACTTATTTTAAATTATTAGAGGTTCTGTAGAAAACTATAGACGTGTTTAGCTAGAATAATATATATATAATTATTGTTAAGTTTAAGAATATAATAAAAGGCTAGAATAAATTATTGTAAGTACTAAAGTACAGCGCACAAATGTTTTCTTGACAACTTTAATACTATGTAAGCTATAGGCTTTTATTAAACGCGTGTATAGCTAATGTAGAATGGACTTATTACGTTCTATGTTAAGTGCTTTTTAATTAAATTTTATTGATATAAAGTATATTATAATAAAAGCAGTATAGTTTTTTAATTATATAATATCTTTTATGTCATATAAATTGTACTAATTAGCTGTAATAAGCGCTGGCTTATGCAAGTAATTTAGTACAAGAATACTACTATAATTAATTTTTAAATTTTTAAGTTTGTAAGATTATTTATATTTCTATTTATTTTTACATTGATATTTTTATTTCTATTTATATTTTTGTTTTTATTTATAGTTTTATTTATATTTACATTTATATTTATATTTATATTTATATTTATATTTATATTTATATTT